>BGPR01048625.1:0-11507 GCA_013235015.1 Araneus ventricosus
ATTTTGAAGAATAAAATAAATATTTTTTGGAAGTTTGCAGGAACCCTGTTTTATCTGTAAATTCAGTTAATTGATCAGATTTATGCAAATTTTAAGAACAGAAATCATAAATTAAATTTTGATTATGCTTCTCTGCAGGCTTCATGCTCCCACCCCTTACATTCCAATTTTTCCTCCCATATTGTTTTTCATAAATGCAAGTCTAGTTTTTACACAGCAAAATATAAAGCTTTATCACCAGCAATTGTGTCATCCCATAATATATTCAGCCTGCATGTTATTTACACTTACCAAATTCTTTATAATTTCAAAGCACAGTGAACAATAAATAGTCACACAAAAAACATTTAATATTAATTTATTTTACATCAGTTACAATTGAGACAACATTTCAGTCCAATTAACAATAAATAGTCACACAATAAACATTTAATATTAATTTATTTTACATCATTTACAATTCAGGTAACATTTCAGTCCAATTTTTCCTTGCTCTTGTCTCTGATCTTTTCTTTCTGCAAAAAAGAAATGAATAGTTTTAAAAATATGGTATAAGGGCTAAAATATTTAGGTTTTTAACTGACTTTGCCAATCCTTTAAAAACTATCGAAGTTTAGACAACAAAGCAGTTAGTAACTTTGAATTATGCTCTCACAAAATATTTTGTTGATCATTTCACTTTTCAAGAGAATGTAATATTTTTTAAACAGGAAATATTACCATTTTCTGGTTATTCAGAAACAAATTTATTTTCAATCTTTTAAATCTAAGCACAAAAAGATATAATTAAAAATGTCACATATCACCACATAAGGGTAAAGGGAGTGAGAAATATAAGGAATGTGGAATCTCATGGAAGTACAGTCAATTCTGGATAATTCGAAATTTTTGCTCGGTCCCTAGAATTTTGTATTAAAATAATGTTAAAAAATCGTGGATAATTCGAATTTTTCGTGCGATTGCCCTTAAAATATTACGGTAAAAATTGTTCTTGAGACTTTTCTCAGTTAAGGTGCATTATTTATTTTAACAGTCTTTCTAAGGAAAAGAAAAGCGAGGGTTGGAATGTCACTATGCTTAGATTTCCGAGGATTTTTCTGTCGTCCCTCTAATGTTACCCTCTCTACTCCATTCACTATTGATTGATCATCCAAAACCTGTCTGCATTTTCAGATTGCATTCACAGAAACAATTAAAAATATCTGCCTTTTTTTTTTAAAGTGATGAATAATTAAGCTAGTAAAAAAATGTTCAATTTGATTTTTAAAAATGTAGCAGTATTCTTAGATAAAGTTTATGTGTTAAATCTTTGATCGTGGAGTTAATATTTTTTTATTTATCTCTTCTGTTTGTAATTCGAATTTTTGGATATATCGAACTTTTCTCTGGTCCCTTCAACTTCGAATTATCCAAGTTTGACTATAAATAGTGTTATTAATGTTTACCTCTAGCTCTTTCGAAATTTTGACTCATTGCTTCACTTACAATGTTAAGTTTTACATCCTTAAAATTTTGGAAGCAAATTTCCGAGAGAAAAAAAAAAGACATGTATTACACATCATAAAGTAGAGATGGGAAAATTTGTTCTTTTCTGTGAACACTTAATATCTGCTCTTGTTCCCTTTTAAACAATTTGAATTGTTCTTTTAGAAACAGTTGTTATTTTCCAATTTTTGTTAAGAAAACAACCATGCACAGTTATTTTACTAATATTTTTAACAAAAAATGCACAGTTAAATAAAAGCCATACTTTTGGGTAATCAAACATGGTATAACATTCATGATCTGTAGTTTGTTACTTTTCACACAATTTTAAATTTAATTACGCTAAAATTATTAATAGGTTCAATTTAAATTTGTAATGTAAGATCTCTAACCATTAATTTAAAACAAAAATTTTAAATTTATTCCTGACGAAAACCTAGTTTAAAAAAAGTGAGGAAATTTTTAAGTGAATAAAAAAAGGAAATAAATATTAATACTGATTGATTTTTCTCAAAAACTAAACTCATTAAACCAAATGAAATTCTTAAATTGGTTGAAAATATTATTACAACTGACAACATAAAAAATTGAAACAAAAATAAAGAAACTCACCTAAGATTAATTTGTAGGCCTCTGTTTTTTTCAAATGGAAGTTTCTTTTGACCTGTTGATCCATCCTATTGACCTTCATAAATTTAACTGAAACAGAGAAATCAGGGTTGGCAAATATTAAACAGAGTAATGAATAACAGCCATTTGATTACTGAAAAGCGAAAAATGAGGAAATGCACATGAAACAGAAAAATGGGAAATATTTAAAAGAATGTGTGTAAAAAACTACAAAAGATGTCTATTATGCAAGTAAATATTATCAACTAACAATCGTTAAGTTTAAATGCTGTTTTACAGGAGGAAAATATTAATTTTAAATAATGTATTTTAAACCAGCAACATTACAGAAATAAAATAAAAATAATATTAAATAAAAATCATTAACTAGTTCATGGAAAATAAAATATAAGTGTCATATCATAAAATGCTTTTTTAAAAGATGCTATTAATGTAACTTTAAAAATGTAACTTTAAAAATAAATTAAGACAGCAAAAATATACTTTCCTATAAATTGACCATATTTCTTAATTAAAAGTTTATAAACAGTATAATATTAAATTATTGGGATAAAAATTATCTAGTCCACCCTCCTTTATTATTCATGTTAAGCTTTATGGTTTTTCTTGGATTTTTTATTTTTTGTATTGATTTTTTAATTTTTTTTAAACATTTATTAAAGGTATGTTAGAAAAATATAAGGCAAAAAACTTCGTACATTTGAATATATACTTTATATTCACTTGTATACTGAATTATTTTAAATAATATTTCAATATCTTGTTTAATTGATATTTGCTGTTTAGAATAATTTTATTCTTTCATTATTTTCTTAATATATAATAAGGCCAGTAAGATACTCTTAGATAGAAGAGGCTTAAACCTTAAATAATGAAAATACTAATTTTTAATGACTAATTTTAATTACCCTTGAAGAAACAAAATTAGTAAGTTAATGATTTTTTATAGTGCTTTTTTAAAAATTTTAAGCTATTAAATATGTGATCGACACAATAAACTTCAACTGAAATATCAACAAAGCTTATTTTTATCCACATTTTTTTTAAAAATCAGCAAATATTCTGTACAACGTTATATATTATTAAGAACAGGAATATTCAAATTGATTTGTCGGCAATGACTTTAACACGTTTATTACTGAATATAGTATATGATTCAAGGCTGTAACCAGGATTCTTTTTCGAGGGAAGCAAAAGTAAAAAACAGCATTACCAAAACATTAATTTCTTCTTATTTAACAGTTTTGAAAAATCTGTTTGATTGCTAGATAAATTACAAAACTCTTCTAGATTTCAAGTAAAAAGAGCAAGATTAATAATGTAACATGACTATACAGATATAGGGTAGATGCTCCAGTTTTGGCCACATTGGGTCTGTTTTTACAATAATTAACCAGTAATTTCAAATTAATTAATAAGAAGCATGCCAATACTCTTTAAACAATCCTTATTTTACCATTTTCAATCTGATTGGTTCATTTTTCTTAAACATGCGACTTGTAAAAAAATTAAATACAAGATCATGTATTGTATATTCACAACTGTTAAGGTTTTTAAGGAACAAGTATTTGCAGTCTTTCATCATGAAGCTCTCAGAATTAAATGATTAATCTAATACTGATTACCCTTAGGGTTTATGAGGTAAGCTTCCTTTTTATTCTGATTTCATATCAAAATTAATTTTTTTTAAGATTAAATGGGTGGTCGCCAAAACTGGTACTTTAAATTTACTATATGTACCAGTTTTGGCCATGCAGGTGGCCAAAAGTGGAACACTACATGTTCCAGTTTTGGTCACATAACTTCATTATTGTGTTTTTAGGCATTACATAAATTTAAGAATATCTGGATGAAATAAAATCAACTAATTTAGCTTTGTTTCTAAAATAAAAGCATCTGATTTAGTTTTGTTTCTAAAATGAAAAGTAACTGATTTAGTTTTGTTTGTTTTCATTTTACATAGTAATGACTCCAATTAAAAATAAGAAGGCAGGTAGCATTTCCATACAAAAAATTTGCTACTCACCATCTAAAGTTGGTAATGCAGTTAAGGCCATTCAAAATGGAATGTCAGAAACATCTCCATTTTGAATGTTTACCTCACATTTATGTTAGAAAATTTCAACTTCAGGAACCTGAATCGAGTGATGAGGAATATTCTTTTATATGCATGGATTGCTCCGATTTTAAAAATGATTCTGATGAATTTGATTAATGTTGCAATTAAATATTATAAAAATGCATATTTGTGGATATTGTTGAGTATAATAATGCTAATTCTTGATTTGTAAGATTTTTAACAAAATCTGCGCTTTTGCAATGTAAGTTTATTCCTCTCCCCATTTTTTTTGTTTCATATTTGATGAAAAAATTATGTGAGTATATATAGTTTGTATTTTATCAACCAAATTAAATTATTGTTTTCTGCATTCCTGTTTCTTTGTTTAAAAACTGAAATCTGCAGCTAAAATCATCTTAGGAAAGTTTTATTGCATATCTTTATAAATTCATCAAAAAAATCACATTTAAAATAACAGAAAATAATGTACTAAAATATATATTGCATAAAAATGATTTATTTTTACTTAAAACTCACTAAAATGTCTGTTAAAAATATAATATTAGTGTGGCCAAAACTGGTGCATAGAGGTGGCCAAAACTGGTGCAAATGGGGTTAATTTATTTCAAAATTCATAACCCTAAATCTAAAATATTCTTCAAAAACTAGCAGAAAGCCAATGTAATTTGCTAAAGAATAGTATCAGTATGATTTAATATGCTTCAAACAGTACTTTCACTGTGAAATTCCCATATGATTTTAGAACAGTTTAGTTCATACGAAAAATACAAAATAAAATTTTTAAAAAATATTGGGATAATGCATAACATGTATCGAACTAAAACCAGTAGGAACGATATGGCAGTATATAATCTCTAAGGAGCCATTTCGAAATAACATAATCGCAAACATAGAACGAATTATCAACTTGTTTTGTCTAAAGTATAAAAGAAACACGTAAATTTAAAGAGTAATTACTTTCGTAAATATTGTATATTATTATAGGGATAACAATCGTATTACTTAAGCAAAATAAAGAGGAAATTGAAAATAAATATCTACTGATTTTTTTTGTTTAAGTTTTATAAAAATCTCTTACCTCCAAACGCACGTATAAACAAATGGAGTCGCAGTCGATAGACGAGTATGCTGGAGTCACAGAGGGCGCATGCGTGTAGTCTACGTCATCAAGCGTCTTGCCTTTCAAACCTTGTCGGACAGGTGGTTCATGAAAAGCTTTCCTACGTCAATCTTGCGGGATGGTTTCCGGACCGGTTTCCTCGGAAATGCTTTCGCGGACTTGTCGTTCAAACCTTGTCGGTGAGGTAATTCATAAAAAGCTTTCCTATGTAAACCTTGCGGCAAGGGTTTCCGAAACGGTTGGTGCGGAAATGCTTCCGCGGAAAGCCTGTGGAAAGTGAAATGGCAACCTTTCCGCAACCTTCCTTGCTATCTGGGCTGGGGAAATTATAAGATGGGGAGGGGATTGAAAATGGCTTTTTAGCTCATAACTTCTCAGAAATTTTGGCTATCGAAAAAGTTTCAATACAAAAGTTGTTTGTTGTGATAAGGCGATAATTCGCCTAATTTGAATTTTCTTTCTATCTTGAATCTTAAGAGAATTATGGGAATATGAAATTTTCAGTCCCCCACCATTTCCACCCCCTTTCAGCTGGTTAGCCCATCTGTGAAAACGGCAGAGATTTTCACCGTCCTTACAATATATCCATCGCCAGTTAAAATCTAATCAAAATTACTCTAGTTATCGTGTTTACAAAATAACACGGGCCAAAGCGTTATGCATATATTCCTCTACTACTAATAATAAGGAAGAGAACATTTTGTCCTCTATTCTCATAAGTATTGGAGCTACAAGAATGAAAGAGGGTGGAAGAAACTGCAAATGACGAGATTTTTCCAACGAGGGGTAACATGCGTAGGTTAAAACGTACTTTAAGTTAGGGGGAGAGGAGGGGAAGGGTGGGAAAATCACTTTTCACCTCATAACTTCTAAGAAATTGTAGCTATCGAAAAAGTTTAAATTCAAAAATTGTTCGATATGATAAGGCAATTATTCGCCTAATTTAAATTTTCTTTCTATTTTCATTTGTAAAGGAATTATGGGAAAACTAAAATTTCCACCCCCCACCATTTCCACCCCCTTTGAACTGGATAGCCCATCTACGAACTCGACCGAGATTTTCACAATCCTTACAACATATCCCAAGCCGGTTGAATTTACATCAAAATTACTCCAGTTATCGTGTTCACAAGATAACATGGGAAAAAGCGTTATACATATATATATATATATATATATATATATATATATATATATATATATATATATATATAAACTTTTTAACGAAGGGTGGTTTTGGGTTCTAGGGGTCATGATCGGTGAAGATCTGCAGAAATTTTCCGAAAGTCGTGTCATGAGAACCATTGCAATAGGTAGAGTTCCTATAAGGAATCTACCTAAAAATGTGTCTTGTAGAGCAAAATATGCATAAATAATAGCCACAAAGAGAAATTTTAATCAACTATAATTAAAAACATTTTCAATTAAAGTTTTTATGGAGGAGGGAGAGGTTGTGATATTCTTAACGAATAAAAAAATATATATTTGTAGAATTATTAAAATATTTAAAGAAAGAAATTAATTAGATTAAAAAAATCGTTTGGGCATAAATGAAGTTAATTCTAAAATATCGTTTGGCATTAATTCTTTTCTAAAGGTAATAAAAATAGTTTGGCAACGATATTGTCTTTTGCTAACGTTGCCTGGCAATGAAACAGAATAATGAGATTGAAGATGGAATTCGATGTGAGGAGTCAGTGATGTAATGTTTTGTGATGTAATTGTATGTGCTTGTTTTATATTATTTGTGCTGTGGAAAACGCCCAATAAATGTATTATTTTTAATAAAGAAGGCTAAACGATTCTTCATATTATGCTGAAATACATCACAAAATAAATTCATATCACCCGGTTTTACCCCACTAGTGGGGTAATACCGGGTGCACATGCTTACTTTATGGGAAATCAGTAAAACTTGCTTTTCATTTGGAAAGTAGCAGACATTTTTATTTTGTATGAAAATTTAAGAATTTAGTTGCATTATATTAAGAATATCAGTTAAGACTGTAAGTAGTTGTCTTCTTCCTCCGCGCCACTGCAACTCTCATGGTCCAGCTAAGACAGTTTCTGCATTGTTTTAACCCTTCTCGTTTAATTAAATTAGAAAATACATCATTTAATATACAAACAATCAACGTCTGATGTGCCTTTATCGTCTTCATTGGAGGAATTATTATTACACACTAACTGGTCTTACGCCACTTGGAAATCCGGTTTTACCCCGAGTGCAGAGGTTATAAAACACGAAATAGAACCACGCAAATATTGGACTAAATCATTTTTGTGATAGGGTATACATACTTAGTAAACGTATAAGAAGCTGTACTAATACAGTTTTTATAACTGTAATGATTTTTAAGTAAGGCGAATTTAAAATCAAACGAATATTGGAGAGTTGACGTCAAAATACATAAACCATCATAGGCGCTGAGAATATAACAGTAACAACACACCACTGTGATAATTCCTCTTTCTTGACTAGTGGAGAGTAATTCAGTATCTCCTAAATAACTAATAACGCCAGAATCAAGGATACCCGGTTTTACTCCACTCTCCCCTAAATAATTAGATCCCAGATTATACAGACACTCACATAAAAAATTCATTTTTTGTTTAATTCTGATGACCCTGCAGACTCACTCCACTCTCCCCACCTGTGACTACATATTTATAAATTAATTTTTATGCTTCAACAGGCGATTAGTTTCAAAAAGATTTCTGAACAGTTAAAAAGATAAAGGACACTAATATATTTTATATATCATAATTACTTTGATTTATTACAACAATATAAAAGAATATTTGAAGAGATTCAGTTAGAAAAGTAACCGAATTTTTTTTCATATTGTATGTAATCATCCGTCATCATGAAAAGTTCTCACACTGAGAAATATATGATGCCTATTTTTATCAATAAACACATAAAATTGAATGTTATAAATTTTGTATTCGAGAGTATATATTTTATATTTGCATCATTGAATTGACAAACAGAAAAGTCCTCAGCTTTTCGGACTACCAAAAGAAGATTGCGCTCAATAAAATATTATTGGCCAAATCTAAAATATCAGTAACACCTGTCTAACTAGAAGCATTGCAACAGCTATAGCTATTCAAAATCACGAGCATTTGGATGAAAATAAAGACACAAAATGTTTTCAATGCTCGATTCAGCTTCTAAACTCAATACAATGTCTGACATTCGTTTAGAAATATATTTAGCACAAGCAGTGGCGTAACTGGGGTGGGTCAGGCGTGGCAAGTGCCTTGGGTACCATTGCAAGAGGGCGCAAAATTGAGGAATCAATAAATTGCATAGATGAGAAAAGTACTTTTTTAACACTTATTCCCCAGATTCTTAAAAATTAAAATGTCAAGTGCCCAATCAAGGGTGGGAAACAGCAGTTTTTATTCAACCTGGAAATCAACGCCGGCAAGGTTTCTGAGAACAAACCATGAAATAGTTTTATGTTACAGAGATCTGATGATCAAAACCGGGCTACCACTACGAGCTTTCAAAATAGATTTCCATTGCTCTCTCGGAGGCCAAGCTGAAATCCCGTCTATGAAAGGCTGAGCTAATTCAGGTGCTTTGAAATGATTTGTAGAATAAATGGGGTGGAGATATGAATACTTTACCACACTCAAGTATTTAGAAAAAAGGGGAAATAACACATACATATTGACTCTACATGACGTCTCAAGACTTTTTCGTGGTAATTTCACCCTGAGATTAAATGTTAAAACCTCTATATTCACACTGACTTGATAGTGGATTATTTAGTTTAAGACAGATAATTAAGAAAAAGGGGTTATTTCTATTTTCAAAGAGCAGAATGATCCATGGAAAGAAATACTTCTAATTGCTTGGAAACGCTTATAATGTTTTCAATATTCATATATTCGGACTTTTTTTAGTCATTTAAGTTATTTTTATACAAGTTTTATCTCAAACACTTACTAATCCACCGTTTCCCCCTTTTACCAATCGTCATCTTATCCAAGAAGAATAGGTGAGGTTAACTTCCCTCCCTCTTCACCTTTCCCCCCTTATTCCGACAAAGCAAATATTTCTTCGTCTCTATAGACTTTGTAGAATTTTACTTGTTTTGAGTTTATTGTGAAAACACGAGAGGACGGATTTATTTCCTCATAGCCGCCTTCCTCGACCAGACTTTTCGCCTGGAATATAATTTCAGATGCATATTTTATACATCATTTGATATTCAAGGTTCCTTAATAAAATGATTTTAAACTTCAAATTGTGGTAGATATTTAACCTGTGTTCTTTCAGTAGACTTGCAGCTGTTCTGTCTATTGCCTACATAAACGTTTCTAATAGTGTCTAGTAACTGTCCATGTAATGCAACATCTAATTGCACGCTGTCGGCGTCAACTCAACTTTCTTATTCATCTTAAAAAAATATAAATTTGGTTTCAACATTAAAATAGCATGGTATATTTTATATCCATCGGCATATTAATACATGCTAAATTAAAAAAATGGTACTAAAAATAATGAAAACATAGCAAACAGAATGGTACAGCTTACTGATATATTTCCTTCTAAATGTAACGAGCAGTATCCGCACGGCGATGCCGAATCATGAAAGTGAGCGAAATTAATAAATAAGACATAAAATAGAGTTGTCCAAGTCCATAACCTCTTTAAAGTTTTCCATATCTCTTTACAACATCGCGATCTTTGTCTAGTTCTTACCTAAAAAATGATAGATATTTCCATTTAACAAAAGTAATAAGGCGCTGGAATGTGGTGGCAGAAAGGGGCAAAAAGCATGAAGATTGCACACATTTAAATGTATTTTATGTTCTGATTATGAAAACTCATGATAATTTCTATATTTTTGTATCATTGTCATGATTTTGCTTTGACATTACTTAATTTAAGTATAACGAAATGAACTTTAATCTTTAACCCTCTGAGTGGTTCGGTCTTCTTTGTAAAGCGATTCCAAAAGCGAGCGATTGAAGAACATTTATCTGTTTTAAAAGTGTGCCTTCCTCCCAACAGAAAATGTTCCGAAAGCGCTGCAGATCGAGTCTCTTCCACCCCTATTAACTAGGAACGATTAGCACCCCCCATGGAGGGGATAACCGCAAGAATCTGTTCTATTCAGCTTGGAACCTATTCAAACTACAGTGCCAGGGGAATTCTGGGGTATTTATCTGGGCCTGGGATAATTGCTTTCGGAAGATCCCATCTGTGGCGTGACTGAATATCTTCAAGGTGCCCTCATTCTGCATATTGCCCGTGTCCATAACACCAGATGACAAAAATAAACGCCGTTACACCAGATAAATTCCAGACCGTTGGGCCAAAAAAATGAATGCTATATTACTTATTTTTTATGTTGTGAGTTTCTAAAAATATGAACATCATTGAAGTTGCATGAAAGCTGATATTCTTTAGATGTCTGTGACTTCAATTTATTTGTTGTTTATTAATAGTTGTATTTTAGATATTGGCTGTATTTCATATTATTAGTTGTCTTTTTTATATTCTTGACTTCAATTTATTTTCAGTCTACACGTCAGTATATTAGTCTACGAATGTAAAAATAATTTCCCTAATTTTAAAGATCAACAACAATGCCATTTATATATATATATTTTACTAATCTCTATTGGCACTATAAAACTTTTCATATTGTTTCTTGATTTAGTATTCGATAAAAGGTAGAAAATTTAGAGCCGATCACAAATATAAACAGCGCTTAACTGGATTAATCCGTTTTGTATGCACATAAACACTTATTATATAGATAGTCACATAATAATCTATATTCCAAAATAGCCAACGATAATCAATATATATGAAGGATTATAAATAACCTTCTTAACCCTGAATAATGTTTTAAATAAAATAATATTCTACAAGCCTTTTGTAATGAAACTCGTTACATATGCGTTTTAAGAGAACGAGTTAATAATTCTCAAACTAAAGGTTACATTTTGAAAACTAATGCGCTAAATATTGGAAGAAATAGCTTATTCATATACCTTTATTTAGTACGCAAGAGATTATCTTCTATTATAATAAACGGAAATTTAATTCACCTGAAATTTGAAACTTTGATACTATTGTCCAGGTACTAGAGCATCCAGTCGCAAATTTTTCAAAATTAAATTTGAGGACGTTCAAATATTACGTAAGCACACAAGGGGGGGGGG
>BGPR01048626.1:0-11507 GCA_013235015.1 Araneus ventricosus
CGATTTTGGTGAATTCAAGTCTAAGAATATGACGATTTTGGTGAATTTTTGTTCCCACAGTCCTCAAAAATAAACACGTAATGAATAAAAGAAGGATTTCTTATAAAAATATCTTTATTGCATCTTCGTACTGCATTTATTTAAAAACAATTTGGCATTTTTTATCACCAAATTAGCACAATAAATGAATCTCTAACCTTAAATACAGAATTTTGCCATCAAAAATGAAGAAACACAGTTTCTTTCACAGTAGTTTTTCTCAAGTTTCTTAAACATATACGCAAACAGGTAATAAGAGTTAAAATCACATAATCATCTAGAAAGTTTCGTAATTATATTCAAGGCAAAACTTTATATGGATTAAGAATTCCCTGCGGATCCATTAATGCTTTCATGGACTTCATTAAGCTTATCGCCTCTTGTGTTTTATTGAAGTGCAAATATTTTGTTTTCTTGTAACCAATCCCGTGTTCAGCACTAATACTGCCTTTTCTTTCAGATGTGTATTCGTAAATAAAAGGTTCGACGAGAGCCAGCACCTCTGGGTCAAAGGTGCGAGTCGTTGCATTGAAATGCAAGTTCCCATCCCCTAAGTGACCGTACGCAACACAGCGAGTCACCCTTTGGCCAAGACGTTCTCTCATGACTTCAACAATCTTGTAAAAGTCCGTCAGAGGTAAAGATATATCGTATTTGTAACCGCAGCCCTCTTGAAGCAGCGCTTCCGTTATTCTTTCACGAACGGACCAGACAGCCTATGAAAAAACGAAAGCAAATAAAATGCTGTCAGAAATGAAGAATAATGAAACTAAAAGTGAAACGTGAATTGAAAATCAATCTCTACTAATAATAGAGGAGAATGTGTGTTGGCGCACTACAGAGAAGACTGCTAGACCTACAGCTGTAAAATTAACATAATTTTGAGGGTAGGAATGAGAATCTTGGAGCGCCTTTCTTTAAAAAATTTAATTTAATAAAAATTAAGTGAAAATTGGGTGTTTTCCTAGCTAACTTCCAAAAATATTATAGTAACAAAATATTTTAACATCTGAAAATTCAAAAAAGTATCCTTTAAATGATATTAACTATGTTACCATGAAATTTTATTTTTTAAAATAAATTTTGAAAAATATTTTTAGGCATAATTTACAACAATACTTTTCATTGCTGCAGTTAAATTCAAACCATTGCCATTGTAGAAAGCTAAGGTAATATCCTAATGGATAATAATTTTTTTTTAATTCATCAATTTTTCAGTGAAATCTGTAAACAAAGTCCTCTAAAGCGCTTATCATACAGACAAAAATACAGTCAACGCAACCGCCAACTCAACTGTATCTCCAACTCTGATCCCAATTTCAACAGAACTAGGGTTGCCAGCACTGGGTAAGGAGTTGGTAGCAGTTTTTATTTTCCGACCGTCAGAAATATAACTCTATCCTTATATTTGGCAAAAATCTTATTCGTGGTTGTTTGTTGTTGTCGCTTATTTTGATTCTATAGAAGTTATTAACCTTCCAGCGGGCACAAATTTTACGACATATCGTACATCGTATTACATAAATATATCGTGCTGTTTTACAAAAATAAATACAACTTTTATTTATGTTATCTTTATTTATTTGCTTAATTGTAAACAGAGATTTTATAAATAAAAATTGCACTTGAATTTATAAAAGAACAATATAAATATGTAATACGATGTACAATGCAAGTATCTTTTGAAAACGCGTGCCCGCTGGAAGGTTAATCAAGAGGATGGACAGAAATATGAGGCAATGCATATCAGCTGGGGAACGACCACTTCATGGGAGCCGCCATCTTTGAGTATGACGTTGTGTGTTATGACGAAAGCCGTCAACAATTCATCTGATTGGTTCAGATACAAGGTTGGGTCAACTTTGTCGCAAGAAATCGACAGGGTTGAGTATATTTTCCTGAACCCCAACTTCCATATCAGACGGCAGATTAAACTCAATTCTCAAGTTTTGAGTTGAACGTACGGTTGAGTTGAGGGTTGGGTTGGCAAATTTTTGCTCAAGACAGTGGTTCCCAACCTATTCGTGGACCACTTGTGGGCCATGAATAACGTATTAATGGGCAGCGTAACGCTAGTCAATCATCCTGTCAGGGTAGCTTCAAGAGTGGCCACTCATTTTTTGCTTTATAAAGAATATATTTATCCTTTTACAGTAAGCTTCAGTAATTACTGATATATAGACGTGCATATAATATATAAATGTATTATATTTGTTTGTATTTTTTACTTGTATATTTAGTTTGTGGGCCTCAAAATATTTTTTTACAAAACAGGTGGTCCACACAACCAAAAAGGTTGGGAAACACTGCTCTAAGGTATTAAGTATATTAGGAAATACATGCAATAAACTGAATGATTGTGGTTGCTATGTTTTAATTCTTTTTATTGGCATGTTTTAATCCAGCTAAAATGCTGCAAGACATAAAATGTGTTGCACCATTTTCACACTGAAATCAAATGCCAATTTTGCATAAGGAATAAGAAAGTGAAGTTGGTGCCGACAATATGCAATTAGGTGTTAGATGACACGTGCAATTACTTGACTCCATTAGGGACGTTCAGGTAGACAATGAACAGGACAGATGCAGGACCATTAAAAGAACACGAGTAAAATGTCTATCACAATTTGAAGTTTAAAATTACACTGTTAAGAGAACCATGAATATCAAATTATGCAGAAGAGATTCAAATTATATTCTTGGTGAAGAAGCTGGTCGATGAAGGAGTCTAGTAAGCAATAACGGAAGATTAAACAATTCAGAAATTTAAAACTACAATGAACTATTTTCATGATTGAGAAAACAGACCATCTTGCTACGCAATCAGAAAATTTAAAGATTTTTTAAAGAATTGTATAAAAGAAAAATGCTTTAATGAGCTATTAAAAATGTGAGAAAAGTAACTGACAATATATAGAATTGAATTTCAAAAAATAATTAAGATAAAAATTTGTGTAAATAGAGCTTAGTAAAATATCTTCAATTAACACAGATAAGCCTATTTGCAACCAGAAATTTATATTCAAAAATGTAGATGCAATTATTCTAAAAAGAGGTTCTAAATGTTAAAAAACAATTCAAGCTTTTTCCTTTAGTTTTCCAAATGACTCATAGAATTTCAAAAATAAATCCATTTCCAGTGGCTATATTAATATTTTGTAAAAAAAAAAGTAAAAACTTCATTTTCTGTTGTAATTCTTTTCAAAATAGAATATTTACATATAAAATTAAAACATTTTTTAACAGAAATTATCTACAGTGCATGTATGAAAAAAAATCATAATCACTTGCATTTTTAGTTCATTTTGGAAAACAAGAATTTTTTTTAAGTATTATTGCTGTTTCTCTCAGTTTTATACTTTTTCAGAAGAAAATCCAAAATACATTTAAATATCAAAGAACGAAGGATTAAATTTGTTCTTACACTTAGAATAATTACATCCTATCCTGTAGGTTTTGACAAGAAATTACCAAAACACTATTACCAACTGCCTGTTTTCCATAAAAATTAATATTGTGTTTGATTAAACACGATACCTTTATTCGACTAAGCTCTGTGGCAATAGTTCCATCATTCACATGGTTCCTCTCCATCAAAAGAGTTAAACATTCATTCAGCTTTTTTTCATTGTACTCGCTGTCACAACCTAGAATAAAATCAGGTCAATGAATCACAATTTAACACTTTATCAATCAGTTGATGTTGCAAAGATTAATTATAATAGATAAACTAATCTGAGTGCAGTATACAGTCCAAAGCTAGCCATGTTTTGTTTACTGCATGGAAATGTGCTTTCTGTAACTTTCAAATAAAAATGTAAACAAAACTTAATCTGGATGATGAAAGTCATAGCATGCATTATTATATTAGAATGAAACAATAATTATAATTTCATTAAAATTAATTTGTAAAAAAATCACTTTTATCAATAAACAGTGGAACCTTGAGAATCTGAACTAATCGGGGCTGACCTCTGTTCGGATTCCAGGGAATTCGAATTATCCAAAAAATTTGGCAAAATACCCTCGATATATGTTAGTTTTATTTGCTGTTTTTCATGAATTAAAAATTGTATAAATGTTTATTTGTGAATTTTTGTTTACATTTGAAATGATTGGCTTGTATTGATCTTGTTTGTTTATGTTAATGATGTCATAGTATAGGCATGTACATTTCCTATGATGTCATAACCAGCTATGACATCACAGCCAATCAGGTTTTGACACATGTTCTATTTGACTATACAAGATGGTATGTTAGATTCTTTAAATTAGTTGCAATGTAGTTGTGTTGCTGCACTGGTTAGCATGATAGATTGAAGATGTAAGCATGTGGAGATGAATGTTTTGTTTTTATAATTTTTAAGTTTATTTCTAGCAAGAAATAAAAGTTTAGTTTTTATAAAAATGGATTAGTTATTTTCTTAGAGCAACTTTTGATCCACCATTTAAGCCTGATATAATTCCAATAATATACCAAATGTAGTAGAGTACTGACTTCTGGTGTTCTGTGAAAAGAATACGGAAAGAGCTAGCTGCGATTCGCATCGTTGAGCAGATTTAGTTCCTTACTTTCAGAAGATAACCGATTTTGTTTCTACTAATTAAGGTGTTGTATTCATTCTTAAATACCAATTCAAATTTTTCTTTTAAGTTAGATATAAACATTAACTTTGTTTCTGATTCTTATCTTCATTTTTTAATAAAATTTTTTCAGAAAATCAAAAAAAGATGTTTGGATTATATGACTTTTCAGATTCTTGGGGTTTGGATTTCCGAGATTCTACCGCATAAACATATCCATTAAGCAATGCTGAAAGCAGCTGCCCTTATGTCATGCAGCTTTAAGAATCTGTACCAGAATTATGTTCTATACCTTACCTTTCATTATTGCATACACTCAATAATTACTTTAACAACCCAGAATAATCTGCTCAACACCTATAAAATCACTGTTACAAGAGTTTACAGAACAAACGGAATCCGATTGTTCTGAACGGATCTGACTTTTAATCCGATTACAAATTTACAGACACTACTTTGTATACAATCTTAGAGCTCATTTTGTAGGCCGAGAAAATTTTTTTTTTAATCCACAGTAAATCATCATCAATGCTCATTTCCTACAGTGATACTGTTGAACAATCTGGTAGGTCCACTGTTAATTGTTTTTGTATTTAAAACCTAAACAATACAATTTACTGAGCAGTAGGTGAAATCTTCAATTTATAGTGCACATTTTTGATTTGTTAAATTAGTTTACAATTGCTTTTGGAGCAATGAACCTACAAACACTTTATATTTTTATTTTTGGAGAAAAAAAAAAGACATGGATGAAATGAAGTGCAAATTGATATTTATGAATTATATCAATTTTTATTTTATCTCACTTTATCTTATTATCGTATTTTGATCAATATATATTAATGAGTTCATGTATAAAACATAATTTAGTAACAAAACCGGTGATGGTAAACAAACTACTTTAAAATAAGTGCACATTAATTATTATTATTAAAAATTAATTATTATTAAAAAGGTGCATAGATACTTTAAAATTATTGCAAAAATAAATAAGACTGCTTTTTCAAAAGTCTATAGGCTGGAGACTTGAAGTAAATGACTGTTATCATAAAAAAGAAGCATATTGATCAGGTTTCAGTAGACAGAGCAGCAAATCTAATTTGCCATTGTTAGGAGGCTTGTGATGTTAAAAAATATAAAAATGGCCACTGCAAAACAAACCAGTAAAAATAATATTTTTTATTTGTCTTTCGAAAACTACTTTTAAAGGCACACACTGCTATTTCTTAAAAGATTATATTTAAATTTGTAACAAGTCTTTTAATTTGCATTTAGTTAGCCGAGATTCTTTCAGAAGAACTGGAACTTTCAACAGTACTATGTAGCTTTGTAGGGAAAGAAAAAATACCCAAATGTTAAATTTATATTTCTCAAATATCTGTTCTCTAAAAGCATCTTGATTTTGTAATATCAATATCTTGGTATATCTTTATCTATATCCCAATCTTCAAATTTATATATATTATTTATTACATAAATATTTTCGCACTTAAATTACACATTCAGCATCCTTCTTCAATAACTTTATCCTCTTTCTATATTTCACAAAATGAATTATATGTGATATCTTAAATTTAGGTTATATAAAAATTCAGGTGCTATACTATGTAAAATTTTCAATAAAGTCGGATTTGTACCAGGAAATTGTAAAAGGAAATTAATTATGATAACAATTATGTAACTAATATACTTCAACAGTTTTAAGAGGCATATCCAAGTAAACTTGAAGAAAATAAAATTATTCTTTAAAACAACACTAGAATGCTGTAACAAATCTTTTATTAATTTGCAGGAACAACTGTGGAAGAAATTCAGCTTAACCAATGTTTCTACTTCAGAACAATTGCATTCAACATTTTGTTGCGAGTATATGCTGGTTATTGATTCACTTAATACAGAAAGGGGAAAAAATATCACAGTCAATACACAATAAAATTTCAGAATACTTTATTTTGATTGTCACGCCACTAACCTTCACGTAGCTGTTCCGACATTCAGACAAAAGAAGTGAAGTGGGAGAAACGGTTGAGCGGGAGCGAGGTGGTAGACGCCATTAACGGGATTGGGTCTCTGCAGAGAATGTGCATGTTTTTGTAGGAGTTCTCAAGGTGAACTCCGAGTAAGTAATTATGAGCGATCTTGAAAGTGAATCCTAATTGTACATATGTATATGTCTCCTATTTAATCGTATATAGTAGAATTAATAAACTAGTGTGAAAAAAAATGAATTTATTGAAGGCTGGAGTACACACAATTATTACATTGATCATATTTCCTCACCTTGTACAATATTGACTCTATTACTCATAACCGTCCATGTATTCAGATGGGATTGACCAATTATTGTACATTTGTTTTGTATTTTTTTATGGAATTTGCCCTTATGCCTGTTTTTTTTTTTTGCCTTGAAACTTCCTCCCACCACTTATTGAGTATTTACTAACTTCTGTAAATCCTGCGTTATAATTCTTGGTATACAAGGAATCTTTTCCTCAAGAAAAAGCACAGTTTGAAATTTATTTTTAAAAATAGGAGGCCTCCATAAGTTAAATAATTGACTTTAAAAACTAATGCAAAATAGTTTTAAAAAGTATGTGGAGGCGATTGAAATCGATATATAATTTAGTTCAGAGATTCTTATTTTGTGTGTAAAAAAAAAAAACTTATTATTTCAAAATTTATCCAACACTATATATATATATATAATATTTAAATTTTTTTAATAAAACCCAGAAAGAATTGTTCTACAGTGGTTCCCAACCTTCTTTCACTCACATACCCCTTTGTCTTTTTCTCTTTGAGTACTCCCACTGTCACCCCCCACACACAATCATCTCTTTGTGCAAAGAAGATTTTATTAATAATGCCGAGAGCTTAGGTTAGCTTAAGAATGAAATGACTCTAATAAACTTAATAAAATTCATAGGATTGATTTTACATTTTATTCTATATTTTAAAATAGTATTAGTTCAACATTGAAACAAATAAAATCAGCATTGAAATAATTTCACATTAACATACAATGAGAGTTAACAGTGACTCAATTACTAGATATTAATCCATTTCTTCCTTTTTCTTATTTCGGGAATAGGCTTTCGGACTATTCCCAAATTCGGCACTATTTTCATTTTTTAAATGAACCTGAGAAAACGAAATTCTAGAATATTCTTATGTTTTGTGTTTTCCGCCATTACCAACATTACTTTCATGCACCCCTAACTGGTCCCTCGGGGTACGTGTACCCCTAGGGGTACACGTACCATAGGTTGGAAACATCTGTTCTATAATTTTAATACAGTTTTAGCAACAATATAAACAACAGTGGGTCTCACCAGATATTTCCACAAGCACATAAAACGGGTGCTTTGAAATCGGGATGTTGATCTTCAGATTATCTCTCAGTGTGTCAGCAGCTGGATCATCCAACATTTCCAAGGATGACAAGAGCCCTGTTAGTTTCTGCCTGATTATTCGGGCACAACTCAAAACATCCTCAAAGCTGTTGCATCCTGCAAGACAGAAAAACGTTTAGAAAAACAGCTCATGGAAGTAAACATGCACCAAGACTTGTGAATATAATTCAGCTCCCAATAGAATTAAAAAATTACTCGGATGCCTTGCAGAGAAAATTGAAAATTTTGAAAGAATTGCTTAGAAGATTCTAAAGCTATCCAATCTATAAAATGATCATCCATTTTTACTTTTTTCAAGACTATTTTAGAGATTATATACTTTTTCAAATTATAGCAATAATTCTTTGTATAGGCATTCTTTGAATTATACTGCCAATACTAACTACATGCCTTCTCTTCTAAGTTTTGAATTAACATTTTTCTAAAATAAGAAAAGAAATGGGGGGGGGCAGACTTATGGATGCATTGATGTAATATTTTATACAATTCCTGAAAATTCAGTTCAGTTTCAATTCAATAGACTCAGAACCACTACCAAACTATGAACATTTTTGCATATTTTTTCATGTGGACTAGAACTGATAATGAATATCAAAATCAAATGGAAAAGAAATTTCAGAAAATAATGTAATGCAAGATCTTTTATCCTTTCATACAGCTGTGGCATCATCGCCACCTGTGTTGTGGAATCATGTCCGGGTCACCAATGTGGGGTAAATGGTGTGGTTGGTGCTGGATAATAGTGATTAAATATAGAGTAATGGCCGTGGCATGAGGTCCCAGCTACAATCAGCACAACACTTGACATAATATTTGTCACTAACCCTAATTCCACCAGAAGGATTAACTTCATGGTGACACAGTGCAAACAACACAAGAATAAAAGATGCCAATTTAGAACAATAACATATTTAATGGAACAACAGTTAAGTTAAAAACATAAATTAAACTACTACATCATATGACCACACGCACGGTGAGATGATAACAAACAAGTAATATAAAAAAAAAAATTTAAAGTCAATTCCTACTTAGGTCAACAAAGAAAAATTTTATTTTAGAATTTTTTTTCTCCCATATAAAACTAAAATTAATTAATTAAATTTAATTAATGAATTAATATTTGAAAAAACTGTATTAACATGAAGTGTCATCCACTACAAGTTTTAAAAAATGTATTTGAACTTGAGTGGATGAATAAAAAGTATTTTATTAACGATTGAAAATTTGAACAATATATAGGGAGAGTTTGAACTAATAGTAGGAATTTAAAAAGTGAGAGAATGATCAGGTGGAACATCGCCTTTAAATACTGCAGCAGTTTCTTTGCCATTGGTCAAGAGATGAAATCACCAAAAAGGGCGGGGGAGACACGCATGCAAATACAGCTAATAACACAGCTGGCGATGATGCCACACAGCAGATACAAATGGTGCACCACAAAAGCAGTTCAACTTTACTCCCCCTGCTGAACTTATCTATAATAACTCTAATTACTCAGTAGATTGGTTTCACTCTTTCAAAATATGATATTCAACAGATTTTGTGAATGAGTAGATTTTCAAAAAAAAATACTTTGAACAAGATAAAAAACAAAATTCCCCCAATGGGCTTCAAAGGAAAGCATTTCATGCTTTCTTTTTTTTACCAAATTTCACATTTGAAGAGAATGTCTTGAGTTTTAATCTACCCTTAATCTAAAGATAATCAAAACCCTTCATGAAAATGTATAAAAGAATAATGCAGAATTCCATTACAACCTAGAATAGACATTGATCAAAACTGCATGTAGAAAACTTTACAAATTAGGGAAGAGGGATAAATTATATGGTATCTTAAAACTTAGAATTCTATAATGGCAACAAGCATTTCCAAATAATTTCCATGCGCATAATTCTCCGAACATTTTTCTCTTGTTTTTTTTTTCACTTTTTAAAAAACTTATTCTAGGAGAAATTTAACACGCACAAATGTGTTAATTGTCAAAAACGTTTAGCATTTTGTATTATAAAATATAAAAAAATATCTAAAATGAGACAGCTAAGTTTTCCTCCCAAATAATACAAATAAAATATGATTTGAAATAAATAATAAATGATTCAAGGAAAAACATTTTGCACATGAAAACAGTTAGCTGTCCGTTACATATCACACTGTGTCTTGTGTACATTACTGTCAAAACTGCACAGATTTTGTACATTTTTATATCTAACTACTATGTAAATCACATTTAATTTGCAATTTAAATATTATGGTTTAAGACTCACAATAATATATATTGAAAGCGTGAAAATGTATTAGAGCAAAAAAATAAATCTTCATTCATTTAGATATAGTGTTAGAAAACAACTTCTTATGAGATCACACAAACTGCATTCTTTAAAATTTCTTTGACATGACAATTTTCACAAATCTTTTAGCCACCGACTGTCTTTGAACATGCTGATTTTATAAAACTTTTTCAACACAAACAGAAAATTAACTTTTAATCTGATACAGTATAGTTAATACATGGCTCTTATGCCAATAAACCACAAATTGAAATGAAGAAAAAACATTTTATTGAATGAGGGGAAAAACTACAAAGCTAAAAAGATTTATTTAATTGATAATTAAAACCAAAAATGTTATATTTTAATAAACGGCTATCAAGCATTTAAACTATTGCAATATAATATAATTTATTTTCTGTTATATTGCAATCTCTACAAATAATAAAGGAGAATGTGTGTGTGTCGGCGCTCTACACGACAGACTGCTGGACTTAATTTTAATTAATTAAAAAATAATCGAAATTTTGGTGTTGTTCCTTAATAACTTTCAAAAACATTACATCACAAAAATCATTTTTGCACCATCTGAAAATACAAAAAATTATGCTTTCAATGATATTAATTAAGTTGCCCGTAAATTATTTTCTTTAATTTTAATAACTTTTTAAAAATATTTTTTGCCATAATTTACAACAATACTTTTCATTGTTGCAACACAATTCAAACTGTTTTCATTGTTTAAACAAATATTTATTTGCATGTTTCTTTTTCATTGTTGAAAGCCAAGGTAATATATTAATGTTTAATGATATGTTTTAATCAGCATAATTCCATCCAACTAACATGCTGCTGGACATAAAATGTGCCACGACATTTTAAAGTTAAAATCGAATGCATATTTTGCAAGAGGAATAAGATATTGAAGTTGATGCCGACAACGAGCAATTAGATGTTACGCGACAAAGACAGTTACTCGACTTCATTAGGGACGTTCATGCAGACAACGAACAGAAAGGTGCTAATCTACTGAAAGAACATGGGTTAAATATCAATCAAAATTTGAAATTTAAAATTACTTTGTTAAGGGAACCATGAATATCAATTTATACATAAGAGATTCATTTGAAATTATATTCCTGGCGAACAAACTTATCTCCGAAGGCAGCTAGTATAATAATATTGCAATATAATATAATTT
>BGPR01048627.1:0-11507 GCA_013235015.1 Araneus ventricosus
AAATTATATTATATTGCAATATTATTATACTAGCTGCCTTCGGAGATAAGTTTGTTCGCCAGGAATATAATTTCAAATGAATCTCTTATGTATAAATTGATATTCATGGTTCCCTTAACAAAGTAATTTTAAATTTCAAATTTTGATTGATATTTAACCCATGTTCTTTCAGTAGATTAGCACCTTTCTGTTCGTTGTCTGCATGAACGTCCCTAATGAAGTCGAGTAACTGTCTTTGTCGCGTAACATCTAATTGCTCGTTGTCGGCATCAACTTCAATATCTTATTCCTCTTGCAAAATATGCATTCGATTTTAACTTTAAAATGTCGTGGCACATTTTATGTCCAGCAGCATGTTAGTTGGATGGAATTATGCTGATTAAAACATATCATTAAACATTAATATATTACCTTGGCTTTCAACAATGAAAAAGAAACATGCAAATAAATATTTGTTTAAACAATGAAAACAGTTTGAATTGTGTTGCAACAATGAAAAGTATTGTTGTAAATTATGGCAAAAAATATTTTTAAAAAGTTATTAAAATTAAAGAAAATAATTTACGGGCAACTTAATTAATATCATTGAAAGCATAATTTTTTGTATTTTCAGATGGTGCAAAAATGATTTTTGTGATGTAATGTTTTTGAAAGTTATTAAGGAACAACACCAAAATTTCGATTATTTTTTAATTAATTAAAATTAAGTCCAGCAGTCTGTCGTGTAGAGCGCCGACACACACACATTCTCCTTTATTATTTGTAGAGATTGCAATATAACAGAAAATAAATTATATTATATTGCAATAGTTTAAATGCTTGATAGCCGTTTATTAAAATATAACATTTTTGGTTTTAATTATCAATTAAATAAATCTTTTTAGCTTTGTAGTTTTTCCCCTCATTCAATAAAATGTTTTTTCTTCATTTCAATTTGTGGTTTATTGGCATAAGAGCCATGTATTAACTATACTGTATCAGATTAAAAGTTAATTTTCTGTTTGTGTTGAAAAAGTTTTATAAAATCAGCATGTTCAAAGACAGTCGGTGGCTAAAAGATTTGTGAAAATTGTCATGTCAAAGAAATTTTAAAGAATGCAGTTTGTGTGATCTCATAAGAAGTTGTTTTCTAACACTATATCTAAATGAATGAAGATTTATTTTTTTGCTCTAATACATTTTCACGCTTTCAATATATATTATTGTGAGTCTTAAACCATAATATTTAAATTGCAAATTAAATGTGATTTACATAGTAGTTAGATATAAAAATGTACAAAATCTGTGCAGTTTTGACAGTAATGTACACAAGACACAGTGTGATATGTAACGGACAGCTAACTGTTTTCATGTGCAAAATGTTTTTCCTTGAATCATTTATTATTTATTTCAAATCATATTTTATTTGTATTATTTGGGAGGAAAACTTAGCTGTCTCATTTTAGATATTTTTTTATATTTTATAATACAAAATGCTAAACGTTTTTGACAATTAACACATTTGTGCGTGTTAAATTTCTCCTAGAATAAGTTTTTTAAAAAGTGAAAAAAAAAACAAGAGAAAAATGTTCGGAGAATTATGCGCATGGAAATTATTTGGAAATGCTTGTTGCCATTATAGAATTCTAAGTTTTAAGATACCATATAATTTATCCCTCTTCCCTAATTTGTAAAGTTTTCTACATGCAGTTTTGATCAATGTCTATTCTAGGTTGTAATGGAATTCTGCATTATTCTTTTATACATTTTCATGAAGGGTTTTGATTATCTTTAGATTAAGGGTAGATTAAAACTCAAGACATTCTCTTCAAATGTGAAATTTGGTAAAAAAAAGAAAGCATGAAATGCTTTCCTTTGAAGCCCATTGGGGGAATTTTGTTTTTTATCTTGTTCAAAGTATTTTTTTTTGAAAATCTACTCATTCACAAAATCTGTTGAATATCATATTTTGAAAGAGTGAAACCAATCTACTGAGTAATTAGAGTTATTATAGATAAGTTCAGCAGGGGGAGTAAAGTTGAACTGCTTTTGTGGTGCACCATTTGTATCTGCTGTGTGGCATCATCGCCAGCTGTGTTATTAGCTGTATTTGCATGCGTGTCTCCCCCGCCCTTTTTGGTGATTTCATCTCTTGACCAATGGCAAAGAAACTGCTGCAGTATTTAAAGGCGATGTTCCACCTGATCATTCTCTCACTTTTTAAATTCCTACTATTAGTTCAAACTCTCCCTATATATTGTTCAAATTTTCAATCGTTAATAAAATACTTTTTATTCATCCACTCAAGTTCAAATACATTTTTTAAAACTTGTAGTGGATGACACTTCATGTTAATACAGTTTTTTCAAATATTAATTCATTAATTAAATTTAATTAATTAATTTTAGTTTTATATGGGAGAAAAAAAATTCTAAAATAAAATTTTTCTTTGTTGACCTAAGTAGGAATTGACTTTAAATTTTTTTTTTTATATTACTTGTTTGTTATCATCTCACCGTGCGTGTGGTCATATGATGTAGTAGTTTAATTTATGTTTTTAACTTAACTGTTGTTCCATTAAATATGTTATTGTTCTAAATTGGCATCTTTTATTCTTGTGTTGTTTGCACTGTGTCACCATGAAGTTAATCCTTCTGGTGGAATTAGGGTTAGTGACAAATATTATGTCAAGTGTTGTGCTGATTGTAGCTGGGACCTCATGCCACGGCCATTACTCTATATTTAATCACTATTATCCAGCACCAACCACACCATTTACCCCACATTGGTGACCCGGACATGATTCCACAACACAGGTGGCGATGATGCCACAGCTGTATGAAAGGATAAAAGATCTTGCATTACATTATTTTCTGAAATTTCTTTTCCATTTGATTTTGATATTCATTATCAGTTCTAGTCCACATGAAAAAATATGCAAAAATGTTCATAGTTTGGTAGTGGTTCTGAGTCTATTGAATTGAAACTGAACTGAATTTTCAGGAATTGTATAAAATATTACATCAATGCATCCATAAGTCTGCCCCCCCCCATTTCTTTTCTTATTTTAGAAAAATGTTAATTCAAAACTTAGAAGAGAAGGCATGTAGTTAGTATTGGCAGTATAATTCAAAGAATGCCTATACAAAGAATTATTGCTATAATTTGAAAAAGTATATAATCTCTAAAATAGTCTTGAAAAAAGTAAAAATGGATGATCATTTTATAGATTGGATAGCTTTAGAATCTTCTAAGCAATTCTTTCAAAATTTTCAATTTTCTCTGCAAGGCATCCGAGTAATTTTTTAATTCTATTGGGAGCTGAATTATATTCACAAGTCTTGGTGCATGTTTACTTCCATGAGCTGTTTTTCTAAACGTTTTTCTGTCTTGCAGGATGCAACAGCTTTGAGGATGTTTTGAGTTGTGCCCGAATAATCAGGCAGAAACTAACAGGGCTCTTGTCATCCTTGGAAATGTTGGATGATCCAGCTGCTGACACACTGAGAGATAATCTGAAGATCAACATCCCGATTTCAAAGCACCCGTTTTATGTGCTTGTGGAAATATCTGGTGAGACCCACTGTTGTTTATATTGTTGCTAAAACTGTATTAAAATTATAGAACAGATGTTTCCAACCTATGGTACGTGTACCCCTAGGGGTACACGTACCCCGAGGGACCAGTTAGGGGTGCATGAAAGTAATGTTGGTAATGGCGGAAAACACAAAACATAAGAATATTCTAGAATTTCGTTTTCTCAGGTTCATTTAAAAAATGAAAATAGTGCCGAATTTGGGAATAGTCCGAAAGCCTATTCCCGAAATAAGAAAAAGGAAGAAATGGATTAATATCTAGTAATTGAGTCACTGTTAACTCTCATTGTATGTTAATGTGAAATTATTTCAATGCTGATTTTATTTGTTTCAATGTTGAACTAATACTATTTTAAAATATAGAATAAAATGTAAAATCAATCCTATGAATTTTATTAAGTTTATTAGAGTCATTTCATTCTTAAGCTAACCTAAGCTCTCGGCATTATTAATAAAATCTTCTTTGCACAAAGAGATGATTGTGTGTGGGGGGTGACAGTGGGAGTACTCAAAGAGAAAAAGACAAAGGGGTATGTGAGTGAAAGAAGGTTGGGAACCACTGTAGAACAATTCTTTCTGGGTTTTATTAAAAAAATTTAAAGATTATATATATATATATAGTGTTGGATAAATTTTGAAATAATAAGTTTTTTTTTTTTACACACAAAATAAGAATCTCTGAACTAAATTATATATCGATTTCAATCGCCTCCACATACTTTTTAAAACTATTTTGCATTAGTTTTTAAAGTCAATTATTTAACTTATGGAGGCCTCCTATTTTTAAAAATAAATTTCAAACTGTGCTTTTTCTTGAGGAAAAGATTCCTTGTATACCAAGAATTATAACGCAGGATTTACAGAAGTTAGTAAATACTCAATAAGTGGTGGGAGGAAGTTTCAAGGCAAAAAAAAAAAACAGGCATAAGGGCAAATTCCATAAAAAAATACAAAACAAATGTACAATAATTGGTCAATCCCATCTGAATACATGGACGGTTATGAGTAATAGAGTCAATATTGTACAAGGTGAGGAAATATGATCAATGTAATAATTGTGTGTACTCCAGCCTTCAATAAATTCATTTTTTTTCACACTAGTTTATTAATTCTACTATATACGATTAAATAGGAGACATATACATATGTACAATTAGGATTCACTTTCAAGATCGCTCATAATTACTTACTCGGAGTTCACCTTGAGAACTCCTACAAAAACATGCACATTCTCTGCAGAGACCCAATCCCGTTAATGGCGTCTACCACCTCGCTCCCGCTCAACCGTTTCTCCCACTTCACTTCTTTTGTCTGAATGTCGGAACAGCTACGTGAAGGTTAGTGGCGTGACAATCAAAATAAAGTATTCTGAAATTTTATTGTGTATTGACTGTGATATTTTTTCCCCTTTCTGTATTAAGTGAATCAATAACCAGCATATACTCGCAACAAAATGTTGAATGCAATTGTTCTGAAGTAGAAACATTGGTTAAGCTGAATTTCTTCCACAGTTGTTCCTGCAAATTAATAAAAGATTTGTTACAGCATTCTAGTGTTGTTTTAAAGAATAATTTTATTTTCTTCAAGTTTACTTGGATATGCCTCTTAAAACTGTTGAAGTATATTAGTTACATAATTGTTATCATAATTAATTTCCTTTTACAATTTCCTGGTACAAATCCGACTTTATTGAAAATTTTACATAGTATAGCACCTGAATTTTTATATAACCTAAATTTAAGATATCACATATAATTCATTTTGTGAAATATAGAAAGAGGATAAAGTTATTGAAGAAGGATGCTGAATGTGTAATTTAAGTGCGAAAATATTTATGTAATAAATAATATATATAAATTTGAAGATTGGGATATAGATAAAGATATACCAAGATATTGATATTACAAAATCAAGATGCTTTTAGAGAACAGATATTTGAGAAATATAAATTTAACATTTGGGTATTTTTTCTTTCCCTACAAAGCTACATAGTACTGTTGAAAGTTCCAGTTCTTCTGAAAGAATCTCGGCTAACTAAATGCAAATTAAAAGACTTGTTACAAATTTAAATATAATCTTTTAAGAAATAGCAGTGTGTGCCTTTAAAAGTAGTTTTCGAAAGACAAATAAAAAATATTATTTTTACTGGTTTGTTTTGCAGTGGCCATTTTTATATTTTTTAACATCACAAGCCTCCTAACAATGGCAAATTAGATTTGCTGCTCTGTCTACTGAAACCTGATCAATATGCTTCTTTTTTATGATAACAGTCATTTACTTCAAGTCTCCAGCCTATAGACTTTTGAAAAAGCAGTCTTATTTATTTTTGCAATAATTTTAAAGTATCTATGCACCTTTTTAATAATAATTAATTTTTAATAATAATAATTAATGTGCACTTATTTTAAAGTAGTTTGTTTACCATCACCGGTTTTGTTACTAAATTATGTTTTATACATGAACTCATTAATATATATTGATCAAAATACGATAATAAGATAAAGTGAGATAAAATAAAAATTGATATAATTCATAAATATCAATTTGCACTTCATTTCATCCATGTCTTTTTTTTTTCTCCAAAAATAAAAATATAAAGTGTTTGTAGGTTCATTGCTCCAAAAGCAATTGTAAACTAATTTAACAAATCAAAAATGTGCACTATAAATTGAAGATTTCACCTACTGCTCAGTAAATTGTATTGTTTAGGTTTTAAATACAAAAACAATTAACAGTGGACCTACCAGATTGTTCAACAGTATCACTGTAGGAAATGAGCATTGATGATGATTTACTGTGGATTAAAAAAAAAATTTTCTCGGCCTACAAAATGAGCTCTAAGATTGTATACAAAGTAGTGTCTGTAAATTTGTAATCGGATTAAAAGTCAGATCCGTTCAGAACAATCGGATTCCGTTTGTTCTGTAAACTCTTGTAACAGTGATTTTATAGGTGTTGAGCAGATTATTCTGGGTTGTTAAAGTAATTATTGAGTGTATGCAATAATGAAAGGTAAGGTATAGAACATAATTCTGGTACAGATTCTTAAAGCTGCATGACATAAGGGCAGCTGCTTTCAGCATTGCTTAATGGATATGTTTATGCGGTAGAATCTCGGAAATCCAAACCCCAAGAATCTGAAAAGTCATATAATCCAAACATCTTTTTTTGATTTTCTGAAAAAATTTTATTAAAAAATGAAGATAAGAATCAGAAACAAAGTTAATGTTTATATCTAACTTAAAAGAAAAATTTGAATTGGTATTTAAGAATGAATACAACACCTTAATTAGTAGAAACAAAATCGGTTATCTTCTGAAAGTAAGGAACTAAATCTGCTCAACGATGCGAATCGCAGCTAGCTCTTTCCGTATTCTTTTCACAGAACACCAGAAGTCAGTACTCTACTACATTTGGTATATTATTGGAATTATATCAGGCTTAAATGGTGGATCAAAAGTTGCTCTAAGAAAATAACTAATCCATTTTTATAAAAACTAAACTTTTATTTCTTGCTAGAAATAAACTTAAAAATTATAAAAACAAAACATTCATCTCCACATGCTTACATCTTCAATCTATCATGCTAACCAGTGCAGCAACACAACTACATTGCAACTAATTTAAAGAATCTAACATACCATCTTGTATAGTCAAATAGAACATGTGTCAAAACCTGATTGGCTGTGATGTCATAGCTGGTTATGACATCATAGGAAATGTACATGCCTATACTATGACATCATTAACATAAACAAACAAGATCAATACAAGCCAATCATTTCAAATGTAAACAAAAATTCACAAATAAACATTTATACAATTTTTAATTCATGAAAAACAGCAAATAAAACTAACATATATCGAGGGTATTTTGCCAAATTTTTTGGATAATTCGAATTCCCTGGAATCCGAACAGAGGTCAGCCCCGATTAGTTCAGATTCTCAAGGTTCCACTGTTTATTGATAAAAGTGATTTTTTTACAAATTAATTTTAATGAAATTATAATTATTGTTTCATTCTAATATAATAATGCATGCTATGACTTTCATCATCCAGATTAAGTTTTGTTTACATTTTTATTTGAAAGTTACAGAAAGCACATTTCCATGCAGTAAACAAAACATGGCTAGCTTTGGACTGTATACTGCACTCAGATTAGTTTATCTATTATAATTAATCTTTGCAACATCAACTGATTGATAAAGTGTTAAATTGTGATTCATTGACCTGATTTTATTCTAGGTTGTGACAGCGAGTACAATGAAAAAAAGCTGAATGAATGTTTAACTCTTTTGATGGAGAGGAACCATGTGAATGATGGAACTATTGCCACAGAGCTTAGTCGAATAAAGGTATCGTGTTTAATCAAACACAATATTAATTTTTATGGAAAACAGGCAGTTGGTAATAGTGTTTTGGTAATTTCTTGTCAAAACCTACAGGATAGGATGTAATTATTCTAAGTGTAAGAACAAATTTAATCCTTCGTTCTTTGATATTTAAATGTATTTTGGATTTTCTTCTGAAAAAGTATAAAACTGAGAGAAACAGCAATAATACTTAAAAAAAATTCTTGTTTTCCAAAATGAACTAAAAATGCAAGTGATTATGATTTTTTTTCATACATGCACTGTAGATAATTTCTGTTAAAAAATGTTTTAATTTTATATGTAAATATTCTATTTTGAAAAGAATTACAACAGAAAATGAAGTTTTTACTTTTTTTTTTACAAAATATTAATATAGCCACTGGAAATGGATTTATTTTTGAAATTCTATGAGTCATTTGGAAAACTAAAGGAAAAAGCTTGAATTGTTTTTTAACATTTAGAACCTCTTTTTAGAATAATTGCATCTACATTTTTGAATATAAATTTCTGGTTGCAAATAGGCTTATCTGTGTTAATTGAAGATATTTTACTAAGCTCTATTTACACAAATTTTTATCTTAATTATTTTTTGAAATTCAATTCTATATATTGTCAGTTACTTTTCTCACATTTTTAATAGCTCATTAAAGCATTTTTCTTTTATACAATTCTTTAAAAAATCTTTAAATTTTCTGATTGCGTAGCAAGATGGTCTGTTTTCTCAATCATGAAAATAGTTCATTGTAGTTTTAAATTTCTGAATTGTTTAATCTTCCGTTATTGCTTACTAGACTCCTTCATCGACCAGCTTCTTCACCAAGAATATAATTTGAATCTCTTCTGCATAATTTGATATTCATGGTTCTCTTAACAGTGTAATTTTAAACTTCAAATTGTGATAGACATTTTACTCGTGTTCTTTTAATGGTCCTGCATCTGTCCTGTTCATTGTCTACCTGAACGTCCCTAATGGAGTCAAGTAATTGCACGTGTCATCTAACACCTAATTGCATATTGTCGGCACCAACTTCACTTTCTTATTCCTTATGCAAAATTGGCATTTGATTTCAGTGTGAAAATGGTGCAACACATTTTATGTCTTGCAGCATTTTAGCTGGATTAAAACATGCCAATAAAAAGAATTAAAACATAGCAACCACAATCATTCAGTTTATTGCATGTATTTCCTAATATACTTAATACCTTAGAGCAGTGTTTCCCAACCTTTTTGGTTGTGTGGACCACCTGTTTTGTAAAAAAATATTTTGAGGCCCACAAACTAAATATACAAGTAAAAAATACAAACAAATATAATACATTTATATATTATATGCACGTCTATATATCAGTAATTACTGAAGCTTACTGTAAAAGGATAAATATATTCTTTATAAAGCAAAAAATGAGTGGCCACTCTTGAAGCTACCCTGACAGGATGATTGACTAGCGTTACGCTGCCCATTAATACGTTATTCATGGCCCACAAGTGGTCCACGAATAGGTTGGGAACCACTGTCTTGAGCAAAAATTTGCCAACCCAACCCTCAACTCAACCGTACGTTCAACTCAAAACTTGAGAATTGAGTTTAATCTGCCGTCTGATATGGAAGTTGGGGTTCAGGAAAATATACTCAACCCTGTCGATTTCTTGCGACAAAGTTGACCCAACCTTGTATCTGAACCAATCAGATGAATTGTTGACGGCTTTCGTCATAACACACAACGTCATACTCAAAGATGGCGGCTCCCATGAAGTGGTCGTTCCCCAGCTGATATGCATTGCCTCATATTTCTGTCCATCCTCTTGATTAACCTTCCAGCGGGCACGCGTTTTCAAAAGATACTTGCATTGTACATCGTATTACATATTTATATTGTTCTTTTATAAATTCAAGTGCAATTTTTATTTATAAAATCTCTGTTTACAATTAAGCAAATAAATAAAGATAACATAAATAAAAGTTGTATTTATTTTTGTAAAACAGCACGATATATTTATGTAATACGATGTACGATATGTCGTAAAATTTGTGCCCGCTGGAAGGTTAATAACTTCTATAGAATCAAAATAAGCGACAACAACAAACAACCACGAATAAGATTTTTGCCAAATATAAGGATAGAGTTATATTTCTGACGGTCGGAAAATAAAAACTGCTACCAACTCCTTACCCAGTGCTGGCAACCCTAGTTCTGTTGAAATTGGGATCAGAGTTGGAGATACAGTTGAGTTGGCGGTTGCGTTGACTGTATTTTTGTCTGTATGATAAGCGCTTTAGAGGACTTTGTTTACAGATTTCACTGAAAAATTGATGAATTAAAAAAAAATTATTATCCATTAGGATATTACCTTAGCTTTCTACAATGGCAATGGTTTGAATTTAACTGCAGCAATGAAAAGTATTGTTGTAAATTATGCCTAAAAATATTTTTCAAAATTTATTTTAAAAAATAAAATTTCATGGTAACATAGTTAATATCATTTAAAGGATACTTTTTTGAATTTTCAGATGTTAAAATATTTTGTTACTATAATATTTTTGGAAGTTAGCTAGGAAAACACCCAATTTTCACTTAATTTTTATTAAATTAAATTTTTTAAAGAAAGGCGCTCCAAGATTCTCATTCCTACCCTCAAAATTATGTTAATTTTACAGCTGTAGGTCTAGCAGTCTTCTCTGTAGTGCGCCAACACACATTCTCCTCTATTATTAGTAGAGATTGATTTTCAATTCACGTTTCACTTTTAGTTTCATTATTCTTCATTTCTGACAGCATTTTATTTGCTTTCGTTTTTTCATAGGCTGTCTGGTCCGTTCGTGAAAGAATAACGGAAGCGCTGCTTCAAGAGGGCTGCGGTTACAAATACGATATATCTTTACCTCTGACGGACTTTTACAAGATTGTTGAAGTCATGAGAGAACGTCTTGGCCAAAGGGTGACTCGCTGTGTTGCGTACGGTCACTTAGGGGATGGGAACTTGCATTTCAATGCAACGACTCGCACCTTTGACCCAGAGGTGCTGGCTCTCGTCGAACCTTTTATTTACGAATACACATCTGAAAGAAAAGGCAGTATTAGTGCTGAACACGGGATTGGTTACAAGAAAACAAAATATTTGCACTTCAATAAAACACAAGAGGCGATAAGCTTAATGAAGTCCATGAAAGCATTAATGGATCCGCAGGGAATTCTTAATCCATATAAAGTTTTGCCTTGAATATAATTACGAAACTTTCTAGATGATTATGTGATTTTAACTCTTATTACCTGTTTGCGTATATGTTTAAGAAACTTGAGAAAAACTACTGTGAAAGAAACTGTGTTTCTTCATTTTTGATGGCAAAATTCTGTATTTAAGGTTAGAGATTCATTTATTGTGCTAATTTGGTGATAAAAAATGCCAAATTGTTTTTAAATAAATGCAGTACGAAGATGCAATAAAGATATTTTTATAAGAAATCCTTCTTTTATTCATTACGTGTTTATTTTTGAGGACTGTGGGAACAAAAATTCACCAAAATCGTCATATTCTTAGACTTGAATTCACCAAAATCG
>BGPR01048628.1:0-11506 GCA_013235015.1 Araneus ventricosus
ATTGTAATATACAAATTTAAGGTTGAGTTCATGGGTTATTTATTAAATTTAAATTTACTGCCAACTAATTAAAATTTAACAGTGATGCACATGTCAGAGTATTAAAATTATTTTATATTTTTGCTCAATGCTCCAGTCTCCTTCAGGGAAAATGCATTATTTTTGTGAAAATGATTTAATAGTATTATAAATTTCAATTTGTGTATTTCAGTATTTTGTATATGATTTGGGTATTTTTGTAATTGATATAATATTTCATAACTGTCAGTAGATTTTAAAGTACAATGGCCCAAAGTCTTATCTCTTCTCTCACACCTTTCAAAGGTGGTAATGAAAACTTTGATTTTTTTATAAAACAGTTTATTGAGATTGCAAGGTTAGAAAAATGGAGTGAGGCTAAAAAAATTCTAGTTCTAAAACTAAATTTAAAAGATGAAGCATTAAAATTCTTAGTGAGCAATCCGAAATTTGAGGAGTTAGAACATTTTGATTCTTTGGTAAAAAAGCTTGAAGAAAAATTTTGCAAAAAACCAAATTTTGAAGAAGCTCAAAGGCAATTTAACAATTTAAAACAAAAAGTCAGCCAATCTATTTCAGATTTGGCAGAGCAAGTGAGTTCTACCACTGATAAATTCTCTAATCCAAATAACAGTGAGGAAGAGAATATTGTAAACTTAACAGAAAAATTAAAGCTTTCAAAATTTATTGAAGCATTAAGACCAGATATTAGGGTAGAAGTTAAAAAATTGGGTCCCAAAAATTTCAAATCTGCTGTAGCAATAGCTAAAAACATTGACAATGCTTTGAGTGATGATGGTGCAGAAATAAATGTCACAGATTCTGGTATAAACCAGATTTTATCACAACAATTGAGTACGAATAAACAAATTTTAGAACTATCTGAAAAAGTAAATGCTATATCTTCCCAAAATTTGTGTGTGAATAGTTTGACAGAAGCACCACCAACCAACTCCAATAATGATCAAAGTAACCAACAATCTCCATGTCAAATTTGTGGCAAGTTAAACCACAAAGCCAATAATTGTTTTCATTATACCCGTGGCAATTACTACAGGGGTAATGTTAGGCCAAACTACAACAGAACTTTTCGCGCAAATAACTTTCATCCTTATCGCTCTCGTGCAAATCAAAGGAGTAATTCTGGAAGAGGTTGCAGAGGTAATTTTAGATCTGTTTCTAATAGAGGTTTCAGAAACAATTTAAACTTCTAGAAGATTCTTGCAAACCACAAAAAAAAGAATTCTCTTTGGCAGGAATCTATAAAAAAAAGAGTTATGATTTTAAAAACAACAAAAAAGTGTCTCATGTAACAAAGAAAAAACAGACTAATGTCAAAGTGTCAGAAAGGCATGATGGTGAGAAATCTAAAGATAAAAATGTAATCAAAAAGCAAAATTCTCAAACTAAAAAAATCAAAAAGTAAAAATAAAAGCTCAACTAAACAGCCAAATCAAAATAAAGAAAAAGTTTTAGATAATTCAGAAACCAAAATATTAATGTCGTGCACTAACAATAGCAACAATCTTCCAATTGTAAATATAAAAATTTGTGGTATTCAGTTAAAATGTCTCATTGATTCAGGCGCTAATGTAAGTTTAATTCAGCCACACATTGTTGATCAAATCAAAACAAAAACTAAAGTTGAGTATATTTCAAGAATGGTCAGAATTAAAACAATAGATAACACAGTTGTTCCATACATGTCAGCAATTAATTTAAAATTCAAAATTGAAAAAAAATGGTTCTCGAATCAATTTTTTGTCACGTTAAACTCTTGGAATGCTCAGTATCATGCTATTCTTGGTTATGATTTCTTACAAAGAAATAAAGTTGTCATAGACACTGTAAACAAACAACTTCTAGTTGGTAATCAAAAATTTGATTTTGAGGAAAATTCTCCCACCAATGTTTGCAGTGAAACTACTAATTGTGACATATCTGAAAGTGACAAAAACAAAAAAGAAAGTTTTGAGCAAATTAACAACAATTTTGGTGAAAAGTTTAATGTCAACGAGGAAACTTTTCATGCGCTTAATGTCAAAATAGCCAATAATATTACAGTTCAGCCTTTTTCAACAGAAATTATAAATTTAAAAGTTCCTAAAAATATTGCAAAAAACAAAGATCTAATTTTTATTCCAAAGAAAAATAAACTAGGTTATTTAATCAATGAATCTCTAAATGTTCCCACTAATGCTAATCTTTTTCACACCATAATTGAAAATAACACAAATAAAATCATTCACATTAGAAAGAATACAATTATGGGCAAATTATCAACATTTGATGTTAATGACATCATGTCTCCTTCTGAATCTGAAATTTATCAAATTAACAACTTAAACTTAAATGAAATTCATAAAATGCGCAGAGACGAGTTACTCAAATCTGATTTTAAACTTGATCATCTTAATGATAAAGACAAAAAAGACATGCAAGATTTACTTCTTAAAAATTATAAGGTATTTTCAAAATCATACAAAACTCTTGGTGAAACTTCAGCAGTAATCCCAGAATTTTCTCTATTGCATAATTTTCCGCTACAAACAAAACCTTATTCTATTCCTCTCATGGCTAAAAAATATGCTCAGCAAGAAATTAATAATCTTTTGGAGGCAGGTATCATTGAACCATCTTCTTCGAGTTATTGTTTTCCTGTAATTTTCATTAAGAAAAAACAAAATCCTAGTGACAGTAATTCTGAACCTAAATTCGGAATGGTTGTAGATTATAGACTTCTTAATAGCATAACTGAAACATTCAAAATTTGTCTTCCAAAAATTTCTGAAATCATTAAAAACATTGCAGGTAGGAAAATTTATTGTGTTTTGGATTTGAAGTCAGCTTTCTTCCAAATAAAATTGAGAGATGAGGATAAGCGAAAACTTGCATTTTGTACAGAAATGGGTAATTTTCAACCGACCAGACTTCCTTTTGGCTCAAAAAACAGTACATCATATTTTCACACACTAATTTCAAAATGTTTAAATGGTATCACAGGTAAAAATGTGCAATTTTTTCTTGATGACATTATTATTGCAGCAGATTCCCTTCGTGAACTTAAAGTAACTTTGCAAGCAGTATTTGATAGACTCATAAAATTTAATCTTACTCTTGATCCAGCCAAATTGCAATTGTGCAAACCAGAAATTACTTATCTTGGTTTTGATTTAAATGCTAATGGTTTTTCTCCATCAGAACAGAATGTAAACAAAGTTACAAATTTTCCTAGGCCAAAAAATTTAAAGCAGGTACAAATGTTTTTGGGTATGCTAAATTATTTTAGAGGTTTGATTTATGAATATGCAGGTATTGTTGAACCGTTGGTAAAGTTAACAAAGAAAAATACTCCATTTGTTTGGTCAGTTGAATGTGAAAATGCTTTTAACACTGTGCAGGAAATCATTCTCAAAAAACCTACGTTGAAAAACTTTGATCCAAATTTGCCTATTTCATTAATTACTGATGCGAGTAAAATTGCTATTTGTGGTATATTATTGCAAAAGAAAGACAATGTTTACTATCCTTTAGAATTTTTTTCTAGAAAATTAACACCAGCAGAATGTAAATATCCTTCGATACGAAGAGAATTGCTTGCTATTTATGCTTCGGTCAAACATTTTCATGATCAATTATTGGGGGAAAATTTTGAACTCTTAACTGATGCTAAACCATTAACTGAATATCAAAGTCTTGACAAAAAGCCAGAAATAGTTGCTAGGTGGTTATTGTATTTAGGTACTTTCTCATTCACTCCCACTCATATACCTGGTAGTTTAAATCCCGCTGATTTTCTATCCAGAGTTGTGGAAGAAAATTCTTTAAATGTAAACAACATCACTCTTTTTCAACCTAATGATAAACTTTCCATGCAAAACATTTCAATTGAACAAAAGCAAGATGCAATTTTAAGCAAAATTATGAATGATTTATCTGTAAACAAACAATGTAAACAATATTTTCTTGATGTTAATTCAGGTTTGTTAATGATAAAAAATGCACATAAAAATAAAAAGAAAATTCTAAATAGAATTGTAATTCCTAAATCTCTAATTAAAGTTTGTATTGAAACTGCCCATGCTCCACATTTTGGTGTTAGGAAAACTTTTGAATTCATTAGACATAAGTATCAATGGAAAGGTATGTACTTAGATACAAAAAATTTTTGTGAGCATTGTGAAAAATGCCTAAAAAACAAACCAAAAGCCAAATTAACTCAAACACAAATGATTCCCAAAAGAAATCTTGCACCAGGTCAGTGTATTGCTATTGATGTCGTTGGTAAACTTCCTAGGTCCACCGACAACAAAAATTTTATCTTAACTATAATTGATCACTATAGTAGATATTTAGAAGCCTATCCTTTACAAAATATCACTTCTAGAACTATCATTAATTGTTTAAACAAATATTTTGCCAATTTTGGTCTTCCAAAATTTTTAATCACTGATAATGCCACTAATTTTATCTCAAATGAGATGGTGGAATTTTTAGACAGGTTAAATATTCAGCACAGAAAATCTTCAATTTACTATCCAATGGCAAATGGTTTACTTGAGAGAGCTCACAGAACAATGAAAGAAAGTTTGGCATCAATGTGTGAGAGTACTTTTCAATGGTCAGAGAAACTTTTATTTTTCAAATTGTATTATAACAATTCAATTCATTCTGTAACAAAATTTGCTCCAGCAGAAATATTTTTTGGCAGAAAGCAAAATCTACCTTTAGATAGCTTTTTTGAACCTATAACTGTTGAAAATGAATCAAAATATCTGAAAAATATCAGAAATAATATGTGTTCCATAAGAAATGAGTTTGCAAAAAATGAGGAACAATATTTTAAAAACAATGCTCCGCACATCAAGGGTCGTAAAGTGCCAAATTTTAATTTGGGCGACAAGGTATTTGTTAAGAATTTTTCTCATCCACATGTGTTCCAGGAGAAATATAAAGGACCTTTTGAGATTATAAAGATTTTAAGAAATAATAACTATGTCATTAAGAGTCTTAAGGACAACAAAACAATGAAACTTAATGTAAGCAAAATTTTTAAACAAGAGCAGCCTAGGCCAAACCTTAGGAATTAAAGAATTGTTGTGAAAAAGAGAAAAAATTCTTTAAAAATAACATTTATGTCTATAATTGTTTTACAATTTAACTATGATATAGAATTTTATTTACTTCTTTTTGTATTGATAAATGCCAATCATAAAAGTGTCGACACATAAAACAGATGTATTATATAGCTTTACAGATGTTTCTTACTATTTTTTATTTCTGTGTCAAGATTGTTATTCTGTATATGATGGTGATGTCTTCCATTTTATATTAATTTACTCATTTTGTCAGGCTGGTCCGAAAATGTAGTGAATAGGATATAGGTCTTGATAGGGGTAAAAGTGTGAGAAATGTTATGTATAAAAAAAAAAAAAAAAATTATACTGCATGAATTTGCAGCCTTTTGAAGCTATATACATCACAACTGATTGAATTTTATTTCAGGGAGTTTCAATTCTGTATCAAGACATATTTATTTTCCTATTGTTTTGAATGCTTGAAATATTTTTAAGAAATGAAGAAATAAATTTGAAAAAATATTTAGTATTGTGGATGAAATTGTATGGCATAATTTTTACATGGTATTATGATGTGCTTTGAGATTTTTGTTGTGGTTTCTTGGAGGGGAGTGGAGAAAGTAAAAGCAAGAATGTAAATATGTATATAATTATGCAATATTTTTTAAATTTTATGTGTATAATGCTCTATATGTGTTAATAGAGTAAATTTTGAAACTGTTTTCAGGAAAATGCTTCCAGTCAATTTGCAGCAAAATTTTTTTCCCGTTGGGGGGGGGAGATGTTAGTTTGCAAATATTGCATTAACATCATTTTTCGGCTTTGTCAGTATTTTTAATTAATTTAATTCTTCGCCACTAAAGTTTCTTTATTTTCTTGTGGCAACTTTGGATAATTTTGAAATTCAAACGTTAATTTTAGCCGTTTCATTTAATTTCTAAATTTTACTTAATTATTTAATTTGTTTTCGATTTAATTATTATTTGTCTTAACTTTTGTTGTTGTTTCCATTAAGGTTTCAACTTTATTAATTTTTAAATTCAAATTTTGCAACGGGACTATTTCTTCGCCATCTTGGCTCGCGTAGTCTTTTGGTGTTATCAGGCTTTTGGGCGTCTGTATCTGGAATCGTTTTCCGTTACTTTTTGAATTCCTTTGTGATGGGCTAAGCGAGTGGTTGGTGTTGTTCCAGCTGCGGGCCCCCAGGGCCGGTGGGGCCTGGGGTCTTGTCTTGTCTTGCCTCTGATTTAAATTTCCGTTAATTTTTTTTATATTCCTGAGTCTGAAGCTGAAGATTCTTTTTTATTCTTCATTGGTATTCCTAAAAGAATGCAGTATGAAAAAACTCGGTGATGAATGCTCTGAAAGACGAGATGGAAAGTTTTCTACAACACTATTCCGGAACAATCTATTGAATTAAGGTGCTTTTTGTGAAAGAAAGCATTTCTTTCTTTATGCCGGAACAATCCATGAACGCTGATTTTCAATGATCATCACCTTTTGCGGGATCTGCAGTGTGGGTAATGCCTTCAGCATTTTTAATTTTCATCGTGGTGGTGTGTACTCTTAATCACAGAGATCGTGATCATCTTTTTAACGTCTATTTCTGCTCAACATTTTTGTTCTCATCTTCAGCTTTTCCGATTTTAGAATGAGTGATGCAGGCCTAGAGGTATGGCTGAGCAAGGTGCGAAAATGTGCAAGTTGCATACTTCAAAATATCATGGTTAAGTGAATATAAAAAAAAATTCACTTTTTTTTAAGTAATATTCATCAATTCAAGAAGTGTTTGTGATGTTGCAGTGAATAATGTTCATCATTACATCTCTATCAAATTTAGGTTGTCTTTTTTTACTTTGTGTTCTGAAATATAATTCTTGGGCCTGCAGTGCTAATGTGTAGCTACAATTTTTTAATTTTTATTTTGTTTGATAAATGTTCATTTCTGTGCATCAAATATTATGCATATATCTAAATTTTTATGGCAGTAATTAATTTCAATATCAATAATTGTAAAATAAAAAATTATTTAAAATTTTATAAAATTGTTTTTGTTTAATTATTTTTAGCATTGTACTACCACTATATGAAAATGAACTTTTAATTATGTAGTTAGGATTTTCAGGTCAGCAAAGGTAGGTGAATTATTTCAATATTGCAAGAATGGCTTATTATTGTGTAATTTGATTTTGTACCCAGAATTAATTAATTGTTCAATATATATTATAATTTAAATTTTATTTCTGGGCTTCTACCTTGCTTCAATATTTTTATAAATATCCTAGCTACCACCCCCCAACATATTTAATGCCCTTAATATTAGCACCCCCAACATTTTATTCAATTATTAACACCAATGAACACCCAATTCAACGTTTTGTTTACTAAAGAAAGAACTGATTCTAACTTGGCACTTGATACAGTTGCCAAATAGATTTGGCGATTGCTAGAGATTCAAACAGTGTATTAAATTGGGACTTTTTTCAAAATTGTTCACTGTACAGAGGAACTGATAAGCAAAGTTTATCCTTCCCTATAAGCTAATGAGAGGAATAGAGATTGTTTGTTGATTGGGTAATTTTGGCACTGGAATGGAAGTTTAGGTCAGATAAATAAAAAAATGCTTCACAAGTGGAGGGATGTATTACAGAATATCTATCTGTAGATACGGTAATGGGCAATAGCAAGTAAAATCATAGGCTGTAGAGTTCTTCAACCCCATAGAATTGTCAGGGATACCTTCCGACAAGCTGAGATTAAAATTCGGTGTACCAGAACTATTCATACGTGACCTCTATGTACCGAGACTGCGCAATGGTACACGGTTTCAAGTTACATACTTAGGACCAAAAGTCATACTAGCTACTGATATGACTGGCATAGCGAGAGGTGAGAGTTCTAAATTCTACGCATTCCGATAATACCGAAGGATTTACCATCCCAGTTCAAAAAGTAACAATTCCCTTTAAAATTAGCATTTGCCAGGCTCAGGGTCAGACACTCAAAGGGGCAGGCGTACATTTGGAAAAATCATATTTTTTCCGTTGGTAACTATGTGTGGCATGTTCCCGTGTCTCCAGCCCACTAAACCTCTACATCAGTGCAAACAACGTGAAACAAAAAACGTCGTATACAAAAGTGTGTTGTCATATATAAGCAATTTACCTAACTGTAACAGCAGTCGCATGTACAGTACACTCCTGTTAGTCGTCCAATTCTGTATTATCAACCATCAGAACTTTTAATTTCACCTTTCTACATATAACGAAACATTTACATTCGTGAATTTTAAAAAAGAAGCAATTCAAATTCTTCGCGCACGAAGTCGCGGGTAACAGCTAGTCTTAAATAAATCAAAGCAATTTATTTGAAAAATATGCCATCAGAGTATTTTTCTTCAGTTTAAAATTTTTGTACATTGTAGGGAAAACTGGAGATCAGTGAACGGGATATCACATGTATGACCACCAGTAGGTCAAGCAAAATCTGCTTACTGACAAAACTATTTTGCATTTCCGAATTCAGGATAGAACATATAACAATTTTCAGCAGTAAAAAAAGCAGTTTCATCATTTTTTGGGTCGGAAATTCGAAAACAAAATCCGACCAAGAAGGGGTAAAAGTAGGCAGCAGTAGCAGAAGAAAAACATCATTTACAGAGTTTGAGTTTTTAAAATATAACCGCTAAACTGAGTATAAAATATCAAATACTTTGAAATAAAACAATGATATTAATTCCTGTAATAGTTTGAATTCATTCACGTACTGTGTGCTCGCTGTATCTTTTTATTCTTTCTATTATTTGTGGAAATTGCCGAAGATAGAAAAAATATCGCCAAAAATAAACAATCAATGCTTCAGACGTATACATCGCATCTTAAAGAGCGAGTTTCCTTCATCAAATTGGTTTGTCTGCTTTGCTTCCAGCTAAAAAAATCTGAAGAAATTTTTTTTTAAAGTTTTCTTAAAGATTTCTGCAGATTTTTTGCAGACAGAAAATTCTGCATTTTTTCTTCAATTTAATCTGCAGAAAATTTGCAAAAAATTTCTTTTTATTTTTTTTCTTTAAATATCCTGTAGTTTTTTTTAAGACTTTTCATTTTGTCTTCAATTCAATTTGCAGTTATTTAGCAGATTTTCACAAAATCATTAAATTTGACAAATATCTGTTGATTTTTTGAATATTTAACTGCAATTTCATAATATCTGCATTTCTCTAAATACAAATTTTGCACCATATTCTCTAATATTGCAGGTTTATTTTCCGAAGAATATAAAACAAAATTAGAATGTAATTATCATTATTGTTTAAATCTACAGCAGACAGGAGTTTCAAAATATTTCCCAATAGAAAATTGTCTTAGGCACTAAATTTTTTAAATATGCCACTGAAAAGATGAATTCTAAATTAATCATTAAAATAAATATTTGAGGTCTTTCCATTTTAAACATTTCCCCCATAATTTAATTAATTTCCAATTAGTTTTCCAACTGTCTTTCTGACTAGTTGTTTTCCTCCAAAAAGAAAGGAAAAGTGGAGCTTTCGGCCTTTGGATGGAAAGAAGGCTTACCAGAAGGATAGAAGGTGAAAACGAATTTATTGAAACAGAGAATCTAAATTATTGAGCAAGACTATTACTCATCTCATCTGTTACTCATCTCTACGACTTTGAAACACGTATTCTGACTTTGGTTGATTTTTACACCACTAGATGGCGCCACGAGATCTATGGTGACGCTAAAATTCAAATATATTAATTTTTCCCCACCTCGTGTATTCCTGCGTGACGTGGTGGTTAGCGTTCTTGCCTGCCAACTATAGGAATGCGGGTTCGAATCCCGGACAGGATGCGTTTAAAGTTTTGTCACAATCTGGATCGGCATCGTACAAATAAGTTGAATCCTAACTAAATTAATAATTACATTAATTGAAATTAATATTTAAACCTTGAATGTAGAAAAATCTGCCGAAAATCTGAAGGTATTTGGAACATTTTTTTTCAGATATTCTACAATTTTTTTCTGCAGAAGATCTAAAGGTATTTGGAACATAGTTTTCTTCAGATATTCTGCATATTTTCTGCAGAAAATCTGAAGAAAACATGTTCCAAATACCTTCAGATTTTCTGCATATTTTTTGCAGACATTTTTAGCTGGGTTAGTTAGCCACCGGGGAAATTGTAGAACTTTTCATCTATTATCTTGTGACTTTCTTTTGTCAAGCTTTACGCTCTATGTCAACGTTTCTTCTAAGGCTAGTTTGTACTGGGCTGCTGGAAATAAAATGGTCTATGAGACTTCCCTCTTGATATAGGAGAAAAAAATCAATAAATGGGTTTAATCATTTCTTTCTTCAAGAGTTTGAATGAAACACCGTGTCATTAAGAAGGAATTAACACAGAGTGTATTATTGCAATCTGGGTTTTGTTCCAAGAATTACAGCTCCTGATAGAAAAGCAAAACACTCAAAACAATTCAGAGTACCAAAGGAAATGTGTTAGTTTTAAATTCAAATGATGGGAGTAAAACCGATTTCAGAATAACTTTCTTTGTTTAAAGTTACAAATCATGAATAAAAAGTACCTGCTTCGTAAATTACAACGACCGGCGAGGAAGACTAACGCCATTTTGAGATCCACCTGGAGTTGGCATTGAACGTGACAAGTCAGGAAACTTTCTTTTCTTTTTAAACGTACGAAGACAAACACTTTTTAAATAATTAAAACGCCCATCTGCAGTTAGGAAACAAGATGAATGCAGCAAATTCTAGAAGTTAAAACGTTCTTCCAAACACCTACAGCGGAAAGGAAGATGATTACATAATTACCGGCAGAGAATCCCAACATCCCATTTTCGAGAAACAAGTAGGCGCCACTTCGCCATCGAGAAGTTAAAGTGGCATCACAAAATAGCATTTTCCTTTGTTCCCCTTCGAATAAAGAATGAGGAAAGCAATGTATTAGAACATGGGTTCGGTATCTAGAGACTGTGAATAGAGAATATGTCCTTTTATAAGGAATCGAATTGAATTTTTCACTCAGGATATTCTCCTTCGTTCTGTTGTCGGAAAGCTGCTACTTGATGTCGACGTTTCTTTCTTCTAAACTTCGAAGGCTTTTGTTTTGTGTTCCCCTTTTGTGTAGAAGAAATAGAAAGATGCTTGAGTTTTGCCCCTTTCATGTTCATTTCGAAGAAAGAGGAAAGAAGTCAAAAGCGCAACAGATGCGAAACATTGAAGGAAGGCAATTTGTTGAATTAAATACAATTTTTTAATATTTGGTAGAGTCTATGTTAAAGAGTATGAATGTGTTAAAGTAACATTAGGATCATACTTATGTGAGATGATTCTATTTATATTCTTGTCTATTCATGTGCATGTTCCTTACTACTCCTATGAATTTTGCCTTTTT
>BGPR01048629.1:0-11506 GCA_013235015.1 Araneus ventricosus
GAATCACCATTCTGTTTTGCAAACAGGAGGCATGGAAAACAAAACAGTCTGTTAGTTGATTCGCATCCACAAATCCATGAACATTTCTCATATAAATCGGGTTGAATTCCCTTTTGAAATCTCTAGTCTTCCATTCGTCACCTGGATAAGGTTTAGCAAAGGTGTTGGCCTCAGTAATTTCAATTCAATTTTTCTTTCCAAACACAATGTTGAAAAATGCAATTGCTTTAGTTCCGAAACACTGATTTTACAAAGTGCCATTTTAACTGTTCACACTAGTTCGTAAGAAATATATATCGAAAAATAATAATAATAATAAACGAATTAACTAACCGAATATAGCAAAACCGAGGGAGAATTCGAACGAGAAAACTGCAACAAACGCGAAATCCGGCGAGCTCCCGCACACTGAAGATGTGCGAATGGAATGGTATCGGCTGTGCCTTTCCCCTCCCTCTCCTCGGTCCGCTTCTGTCTCTATAAATTGGTTTTCAAGGGCATTTCTTCGATCGCACATGCGATCGAGGAAAGACAAAGTGCGCTATGCTGTAGTAACCTACAATACAGCACGTTAGCCACGTATTAGCGTATTTAAAATGGGGGAAACTAATCCTGGAAATTGACAAAAATGTGGAAGTATATTTAATATTATTTTATTTAATTTGTTAATAAATTTATTTCTTCGTTTTTTTCTGGGGGTTCACGTGCTCAAGTGCACAAATAGAGGAGCCGCCACTGCTGTAACGATTAAGAAATTGGCTATTTGGCCACATTTAAAATAGCCATCCTAATTTACAGGACAGATCTGTTATATAACAGTTCAGCTGTCAAATTTACGGTTACTGTTACAGTATTTCGAACAACAATAATTTAAGGTTGCTCAAGTCGTCCATTCTTACTTCGTCGAATCAGCAACTGTGACGGCAGTGCGATGACTTCTAGCATCGGCGATGTTAATTCCATTGTTTAGAATGGATCTTGGATGCGTTACAACCCAATATCAGAGAAAGATACGTTTTCGTTAGTTTTCTTAAAATTTTCGTGTATATTTCGTAAGGCCTAGAACAATGATATTATTAACCCCTTGGCATACGATTTTATTTAATCTCCTAATAAGATGCCACCATCCATTAGAGATATTTAATAGTATTTCAATGTATTTAAGATGGTAAAGGATACTTGAGACATTTAAAAGTTTCCAGCTGATTTTTGTATTTAAAATTATTTGTTACATTGCCCTTAATACGGTTTTAAATAGCTAAAGTTCTGTAATTCGATGCGCATGTCAGAGACATCATTGTATGTTAAGGGGTTAATAATGTGTTATTATTTTTAGGGTATCATTCTGTGCTGTTTGAATAGTTGTTTTTATGCAGCAATGACTCTCTGGTTCAATTTATTCTTTTATGATCCTTATTTAAAATTTCTGTACTTGCCGCTGCTTAAGTCGTATGACAAACGATGCTTAAGTCGTACGAATTTTGCCTTAAGAATCTCTTGCACATCTAAAGATACATATCATTGACAAAATATATTGTTCTTTCTAATATGTAATGTGAAATGTGCTTTTTCCAGTTTTTATACAGAATTCATAAACGTGGCGAAACGTACCGATAATATTTAGAGACAAGAAGATATGGACGAGGCGTTATGAAAATTACCTAATGGTGATATGGCTTTCAACGGAAGTATAATATTACTATACCAAAACTGTGACATCACCTTTCAGAACTGAATAAGCATTATGAATTTGGAAGAACGAATGGATTGACCTAGGAAGAATAGTAATACGAAGTGATTTTGCTTCATTTGCTTCCAAGGTACGACTACGACTTAGGACATAGGTTTAGTACGACTTAAAAACCGGTTTCCTTAGTCGTACCGATGTTATTACTTTAAGATTTGTTTATTTGATTCGACAGAGTATATGAATTGTGAGCTTTTTTGTAATAAATAGCTGCAATATTCATAGAAGTTGTGAATAATGCAAAATTTAATCCTCCATTTAATAAAACCTGTAATTTCGTAGTAACCTGTAAACCTTAGGGGGTATGACTTAAGCAACCTTACCCAACATCGTTTTGTTATAAGAATGTGATCTTTATAGTGACAAACCATTAATGAGGTTCGAACGGTAAATACAGCATGAAAGACGCCTATTCTAGGCATAAACTAAAAAAAAGGTTAAAATTACCAATAAGGGCTTAAGAGCGACAGAAAATCAAAACATTTTATTGTTTCACACAAGCGCCTTGACACACAATGACTTTTTGCACACATGTGGGAAATTTGTGAAACACGATAAAAAGTGTTTTGTTTTCCATCGCTTCTCTGTCCTTATTAGTTGTTTTCAAATTTTTCTTAGTCACTGCCTAGATCCGGTGCTTTTTGTGCTGCAAGTACCGTTCTAACATAATTTATGGTTTTCCACTATGAATAGGAAATAAAGGTTATGTTATCGACGATGCGGCAGCTAAATTGTTATTCACTCTAGGATTACATGGAAAATACCATAAATTACCTGCATCCACAATTTAATCCCATTTCCTTAACTGGTATGATTACCATCGGCCCATATCTGCAAAGTGTATTATTATTATTATTCCCACCAAGCATATATAACACACTATATATTAAACGTCTTGCAAATACTGCCACAGTTTTCTTGCAAATCTTGTTTCTAACTGTTATAATTTTTTTGACAATGGCAAAATACGTATTACCAGTAAAGGACAATAAACCCTTATCTGAAAAATTCCTAGCGGTTTTTACTTAAAATTATTTAAGAATTTAAGAAGAATTTCAATTCATCTAGCTGCAGTTTGGGAATGAAGCAATATTGCCGATAAAGATAAAATAAAGGAAAAATGCGTAAGGATTTTCGCACGTTTGTAAACAGTTGCCCTATATATATCATACGTAAAATTCAATAGTAAAAACAAAATCAAAAATAAATACAAATAAAGAAAATAAAACTAAGCTGAAAAGCGTGTAATTATCGAAATAATAAATTTTACTGTAATACGCAATGTGCTTATTTTCTTTACATATCATTAGGTTTTAATTCTAATCTATCATAATTTTAGAAATTTGAAGACATGACCTTGAGAATAATGAACAAAACAACTGAACTAAAATAAATACTGAATTTTTAAAAAAATAAGGTTCTTATACTTGCACTGAAATGCAAAAGAATAATAATTTGAATTTTAAGATAAATCACATGTTGCTGTGTCACGTGTTCGTGCTCAGGTGTTTTGTGTTTCTTTCTGAATTGAAAACCTCAATATTTTCTTTACATTCTGTAGATTTCAGAAGTGAGTTACATCACAGAAAATATACAGGTTAATCATTAAACAAAGAATAGATAACCTTCCGTATAATTACATGACTGTTTATCATAAAGAAAAGTAAAATATCATTTTCATATCCGCGTTGAAATATTTCTTGAACCTCCTAGGAAAGAAGGAAAGGAAGAGCAGGTATTTTTTTCTTTCGGTTTTATCATTGTAGTATTATATCTTTCTCCTATAGTTTTCAGCGCCTCACGCTTTTACAATTTTTGTTTTGACCTCCAAACTTTTGAGAAAAATTATTATTATTTTTTAATGCATTAGTAGAAGCATTTTTTAAATTTTTTTTTATATTTATTATTTTCAAGTTTGTAGTTTTTAATTTATGTGATAATTCAGTATTAAAATATTTTATACATCAATTAACAAAAGCAATTATTTTATTGAAAAAGATATCATAGGATGTAAGTAATGGACCCTGTGCTTTATTTAATTTTAGCAATAATTTCTTTAAAAAGATCTGTAATAGGACATACTTATTTTTATTGAAACATTTAAATTACTGTGTCTAGTATTTTAGTTCTCAAAAATACTAAAGATGGCGCCACGAAAAACTACCGAGTGTAACAGAAATTTTGCGATTTTTTTTAAATTGATAATCGAGAGCTCTAAAACTCTAAAATTATTAAAATATTGCATTGTCATCAAGACCCAATAAATACACAAAATTTCAGAACTCTAGTGCATTAAGAAGTGAATTATAAATCGATTTAAAAAAATTTCTTTAAAAATAAAGGTTTTCAAAGTGATAATCATTGCTAAGTTTTGTACTTAATATAACAAACGAATCATGTATTTTTTATGTAAGGATTAATAGCATTGCCGATTCTATTTATAAAAATCTTTTTATGAAACACTATTAACCCTTTGCGGACGTGTACGGCGTATAATGTGCTCCACAGTTCACCGATTTCGATATTGAGGTGTAGGAATTCCAGTTGAGGAAGAGGACAGCGGCTAAATTTTGGGCATAAAGGAGGGGGCATATAAACAAATCTGGATCACGAGCAACGCTTGATTATCAGCTAGAATAATTTAATTTAAAAGTCTTGGCAAATTTTGAAATTCATAAGTTGTTTTATTGCTTCAACTTTCTTGAACTCCAATCAACCAACTATGAAACCATCTGCAACATTCTTAATTTATTTTTATATTAACTTACTCATCAATTCATATTTTGATTTATTCGAGCGTAATAAACAATGAACTTCGATTTCAGTTAAAATCAGCAATCTGCGCTTTAAAAAAGAAATTTTAAATTTGCGTTTTAAATTTTTTAAAAATTATTTAGAATTTTCTTTCACATCACCAGTTCTCTCCGTTAGAATTTCTGTTCCGCTGACTTTCGTTCAATTCTCTACGGAATAAAAAATAGTAGAACTGTCAGCAAAATGAAGCGTTACAGCAAATGCATCGATCATCAACAATTTTGTTAGATTCTTTGCTGTTGATTAAGATCTCATCGATGCATTTCCGTATAAATTTGCACTATGTTGTTTTCTTTTCTTGTGAATATTAACCTTATTCCGATTTTAATAAAGAACTTATTCACATAAAAAGAACTTTGTTTAACTTTTCTGATTGAGGAAAAGAAAATTTTTTGCATGATTTTGGAAGATATTAAACTACGTATAACATAAAATATAACTAAAGTAGGAGATTATTTACCCTCTTTTAAATGAAACAGCATCTTTAATTTACGGAGCGTAACAACATCTTTACTGTTCACTCTTTTGGTGAATTTTTCAACTTTTTTCATGGGTAAAATTAAGACCAAAACTTTTTCTTTATAAAAAAAATACATGCATATATTTCTATATATGACAAGCGATACTTTCTCCCCAAAGCCCACGGGTATGGAAAATTTACAAAATTACAACTGAAAATTTAGATCTTTAGGAATAATAACTATAAATCTGAAAATTAAAATCCAAATTTCATTTAAATCTGACAGCCTCTCTTTTACCGCAGCGGCCAGCAGGCCTAAAATAAAATACAAAAACATCTCAAAAGAGCATAATTTCTCTAATGAAAACAAAATTTCAGACAATTTCATTAGATACAAAATATTAAGTATATGTGCAAAATCATTCGGGAAAAACAGAGGATAGTTTATTTCGGTTACTTTTCAGCATTTGTTCAATAGAGTTTTTACAATTTGGGTAATTATTTGGAACCGCTATCTACTTTTAATTGTCTTTAAAGCTGGGCATTCATCTGTACTCCATTCCGTTACATTTGCCCCAAGTCTTGTCGAAAAATGAGGCACGTCATTCACGGAGGCTCCAGAGTTTGCATTGAGACAAGGCTCAAAGTCGCAGAATTCTACCCACGCATCCTCCTCTTCCCCTACGCGGGAGATTTCGAGTTTCATTTCTATCCTCGACGCGAGGTCTCAATGTAGGCAGATCCTTTTTGTGCCGCTACCGTCTAATCGAGGCCCCAAATTTGAATCGGCGCATGAAGTGTTGGATGTTGAGTTCGTTTGAATTCTAGCATTGCCATTCCGCTAAGTCAATTTCCATCGGTTTTTAAATCTGACGATTGCTTTTTCCTTCTCGTGTTCCAAAAATTCCATTTTGGAAAAAAATGTGAATGGCCTGCCTAAGATGCAAGTCAATCATAGTTCCTTGGTTGGTTGTGTTTGATTTTATGACGCAAGAGCCAGATTTGACCGTACTCAGCCAAACATATGGTGTGAAAGGAAACCATGTTTGTGGAAAAACAACTTGTATAAAATTTAAACAAATAAAAATTTTTCACTGTAACATATGAGTAAAACCGCTATACGTTTATGAAAAAAGCACGCATAAAAAGGATATGGGAATTATAAAATTAAGTAGAAGCCAATGGTCTTTAAAAAGATGTGGATGGGAGTATTGTCCCGCCAATTCCTTCATGTTATGAGACGATGAGTTAAAATAAGTCAAACGATGAGAATTAAATTTTGGACACTCAGTTAAAATATGTACAACTGAAAAGTTAGTATGAAATGCTCGGTACTCAGGTTCTCTAATGCCAAACAAAAGGTATCTGTGAGTGAAACGAGTGCGGCCGATGCGAAGTCGACATCGTTCCTCGGAAAAGAGTCCATGAAAATTTTAAAAATAAGGCACCTTTAAATAAGGCATATTTACATCCCTCTTTCAAGAAACACGAGGATTAATTTGGGAGGAATCTTAAATCGAATCTGAACCTTGATCAATGAGGACGGCACTTGAGCCGGACCCCCTTCCCCAAACTTCCACGACACACCAGCGGGAGGACATTGAGCTCCGGCGGATTTAGCGAGCGCCTGGCTCTCTTACTTGGTGATTAAACGGTGGAAACTGGTTTCGAACCTCGAATTTTCATCCTACTCCGAATCCGAGACCTTACCATCAGGCCACATCTGTCCCTTCGACACCCTTAGATATATGAACCAAGGTCGCCATTTAGCTTCATGAAGGATCATCGTGGGTTGCTGATTCGATTGCACCAAAACATACTCCAAAAATTTGGATGTGGTGGAAGTCGAAAAATGGGAATATTTCGTCGTAGGCCAAACTCGTCAAAAGGTAAATATCAGTTTAGAGAATGAGGTGCCAGACAAATTATCATCCTCATCATCTCTTCGCAGTTACAATTACTATGTACATTCACAAATAACCTTAATGTAGCATCTAAGAGTTAAATTAATCGAACTATATAATAGATACTGAAAAAATCAATAATTCAAAATTTAGTTTATATTTTTACCTTCAACAGAGTTACTACCTTATTGCCTAGGCATTGCCTAGACTGGAGAATGACAGTCGCTACAATAGCTCGAGTACTGAGGCCCGAGTCTTAGCCTGTCACGGCCTGAACCCTCCCAAAGTAGGTACGTTCTATCACTGGTGGGGGTAACTCGACCCCCACTATTACTAGAACCCGCTTACTTATCCGGCGGCTTCTCATCCGTGAACTCGAGGTGCCCCCTGGGGGATAGTTTATAACTATAAACGAAACCCAGAGCTGTCACTGTCATGCGGGAAACTTGAACATCCGGGTCCTTCAAAGATATGAACTCGAACGCTGAAAATCATTTAAAATAAAAACCATTACCAGCAGCACCTCATGCATCGAATCATTACAGCGAAGAGGGGGTTACTTGTACAATCCCGATCTTCGTACTTGAGCAACCCGCCAATGCTGGGAGAATTTCGTTTATAATCAAGTCAAACAATTTTGAAAAACATACTTTTATTAGTATTTTAAACATATATATATATATATATATATATATAAGAGGCAAAACATAATAGAAAAACAATAAAATAAATAACAAACATTCATATCAAATTCGAAAGGATATGACCGATATGACCTCGACCGATGATGTTAAGGTTAAAAAACGACTTTCGGAAATTGTTGACTTAGTTTCAATCATGAATATCAATCATATATATATATTTAAAATTTTGACTATTTTCAAATTTTAATCTTGAGATCCATTTTCTTCCTGTAACTATTTTTACCAGGTGGCGCCATGGGTACGGAATCGCAATTCGATTTATTTATTAAGTAACTGGTAATTAAGTTCTGAAAATAATAAAATAGGGAACTGCCATCGAAAATACGCAAGCGTACGACATTTCAGAAATGTAGTGCATCAGGAAGTGAGTGAAAAATAGATTACGGAGCTGTACCTTTACAAACGTGAAACAAATCAAGTTAAAGTGTTTAAAAAATTACCAATGATCTTTTACAACGAAAAATGGATTGATAATTGCTGGAAAACAAACAATTTTTGCCTTGAAATTTTCGACTCAAATTCTGTTAAACAGTAACTAAAATTATTACTTTCCATGCTGATCATTACTACAGATTTTAAAAAAATACATTCTTCAAAGTTGCCTAATGCACCAATTACTTCATATGTCACTAGATGAAATCTAGTGGAGAACATGGAGATCAAACCACAGGTCCAAACTTGTCACCCAACACAGGATTACCTCAGTTGTCACGAGGTATAATCTACGTAATAGGTCTTTATTTATGTAATACGGATTTATGTTGGACGGATGTGCTTAGCAGATTTCAATAGCTAGTGAAGTTTCGAAACAATAATCGTGTCAGTGACTGACCTGCTATTCTTGTTGTGTGTCTAGAACAATAAATGTCGGCATTAAGTTATTCGCTAATTATTTTTCTTCTTGTTTTACTCTATCATCCCTATATTTCGTTGCAAAAGTGCCGACATATCCAACGTTTAATATATTCGCTTGTATTAAAAATGGAATAATAACCAACTTTATTAGGAAATGTTTCATGTTAAACAAAAAAAAGAATTAATTGTTTTCACGAATTTCTTCTTAAAGACAAGCTGATGACAATAGATAGAATATCTTGTTTAATATGAGACACGCTTTTGCAATGCAACATCCTTCAATAAGAACCGCAAAACTACTTTCAATCGAAAGTTTTCAGAAAACCTTCTTATAATGTTATGCAATTTTATAAAATGCCATAAATATTTATTTTAATTTATTCTCACTGTTTATTTTTACGATTTAAACGCTCTTTTTTTATTTTTAAATCTCTGCAGTAATTGTTTTGTTATTTCTGGGAAACACAGATCACGTGCAAATATGTTTTCTTCTGTGTATCGCTAATGAAAATCCTTACTGACTCATTCATAAATCAGCTATCAACTCCTAAATGAAAGTCGAAGCTGAAGTTGAGTTTATGGACTCGAACAACAAAATTTGGTATAAAAGAAAAGCACAAGAATTCCAATATAATTGTATTATCACGAATCACAAAGAACTTACCCGTCTTTTTCATTAATATTTTAATAGATGCTTCGGATAGCTCGACCGATGATGTTAAATTTAAAAAACGACTTTCGGAAATTCTTGACCCAGTTTCAATCATGAAGTAGTTGTAGCTGTCTGGGCTCTGAAAGAGATTGTATACAACAACCAAACGAGAAATATTATTTTAATTTACTTTATGCTGTATTTTTTTACAGGGAGTTAATTGCTTACTATAACGGTATTCATATTTTTAAGGACAATTTTTAAGTCTCGTCGTCTGTTGCATTGTTTCGTACGTAGATTTGTGTTTTTCGTTTAACCTAATTACCTTCCTGAGATGTTTCAGTCTTTTTTTTAGCCGGGTGGCAAGGTCTAAGCTGAGGAACAGAGGGTCGCAGGTTTAAACCCAATAGCACTAAAGATCAACATACAAGTACGTTTGATGCACGTTAAACTGCCGCTAAATGTCTTCCCGCTGGTGATAGTGGAAATTAGTTTGTTAATCAATCAGAATGTAATGAAAACCCAAATTATTTTGCAGACAGTTTCAAATGACAAAACTTGCCATTCTTTTAAACAAGTTCATTTACAGAAATATTACCACACAAAGCAAACAAGCCAGCAATTACGATGGGTCATTTAGCAGAGCGTTGGACTCTAAACCTATTTGTCCGTGGTTCCAATTCCAGCCATGGTAGTTTTATGCAAGAAATGGTATTTTAGTTCACAATGTCATTTGCTGTTTAATTATTATTATTTTCTTCAACTTGGTGTCATTCTACTACTCGGTTAACTGTTCTCGAGTTTTCACCGGTTTTAGGAATTGTTTTTTTTAAATTGTTATCTTGTTTATTGTAAAGTTTTTAGATCTCGTGTGTGCTTCTGAGCTTTTATGTAGTTTTTGTAATGCTTATTTTCTCTTGATTTTTGTTTGTAACTGTTGGTTTTAAATGCTATTGATTTTAATTTGGTTATCTTTATTTTTTGTATGCGTTTTGTGTTTTTAATGTTTGCTTTTCTTGCGTGTTTGCGTTTTTGCTCTTAATCTTTTTGTGTTTTGTTTTTTTAATGTTAAGTTTTTTTGTGTTTTTGCTCTTTGGGTTTTGCGTTTGGTGTTTCTGCTCTTAACTTTTTGTGTTTTGTGTTTTTAATGTTACGCTTTCTGTGTTTTTGCTCTTTATCTTTTTGTGCCTCGTGTTTTTGCTCTTTATCTCTTTTTTTTACTTCATTATTGTAAACGATTATTTTTAAATTGTTCTGCTCACCCCTTGTGGTTCTTTGTAAATTCTTTTTTAGTATAGTCATTTCTTTGTTTTATATTTCCCCTACGGCCTGTAGAAGGCCTTACACCCTCTTGGGTAAGCTGGGCCGGGGCGGGTTGCAAATAAATAAATAAAAATTTGCTGTTTAATTAGGTTCTGTATAATTCTAGATATTTCTTTAACATTCTAGTTAGATGTTTATCTAATATTGCGTATATGTATAAACGCTGAGTCCCACAAGTTATGGACAAGTTCTTTTATATTAAGAGTTGCTTCACGTTAATATTTCAACTTTATTATGCTGTAGCAAGGGGGTCCGGGGGGAGCTAATGTGTTCAATATGCATTGATGTTTGTTCTATCTGACTCCTAGTGGGCACTACCTGTTCATTCGTATTTAGCATTCGGATTTCACTTGCTCCTTAACATTCACTTCTCATTTGTTAACATCTAGAATCCAGAATGGCGCGGCGTAAAGCATTGACATGTGAAGGACAGCAACAAATAATTTTGGAAATCAAACAAGAACTAAAGCAAGTTGATGTCACTAAAAAATTTGGATTTTTCAGTCGACCCTTTTGAAAAAGGACATTGAAGATGTTCTGGGAAAAAATAAAGTGGGTAGCAAAAGAAAACGTTTAAAACACAAATGACGATGTTTTAAAGTTTTCAACAAAAATCTTCATTTTATAGTTCTTAAAAATGTTTAAATATAAAATTTTATATCAGTATATAAATTTATATATTTTATATGTTTATAAAATACTATTTTATATCAGCGATTTTTGTCAGATGAATCAATACGCGCAATAACATTTGTTAGTATATTAATACATGCACACTCACACATTGGATGCATGCGCAAATCCTCAAATTATCTATAACGATCACCTGTCTATAACAATACATATTCTAGGACCCTACAATACCGTTATTGACAGGTTTTAATGTATATGAATTTCGGAGACAGCTCCTAATATATAACTACGTTCGGTTGTTAATGCAAAGTTTAATATAAAGACCATGAATGAATTTACAGCAATTTACTGAATTATAGTGAAAACATTATATATATTTACACGTTATATACTGAATTAGCAATACGTAACCCT
>BGPR01048630.1:0-11505 GCA_013235015.1 Araneus ventricosus
TCTTATTTTATTGCATTTATTATATTTTATTATTTATTTTTATTTCTGATTTTATTGCATTTATTATATTTTATTATTTGTTTTATTAGTTATTTTATTGTATTTCTTATATTTTATCATTTATTTTTATTTGTTATTTTATTGTATTATGTGTTTTATTGTATTCATGTTTATACCGATTGTATTTGTTGAGTGTTCGTACAATGTATCACTTTTTCTTTTTACTCTTCCCGCCGATTGTTGAAACTCTCCACACCCTATAGTTGACTGGGTAGGCGTGGGTAATAAATAAATAAAAAATCTGCTATACGATTAGGGGAAAGTAGGGTAAAACAGGTAGCTAAAATTCGAAGGCCTGTTGGAGCTAAAATATTCGACATAGAGCTTGCCAAATTTTATTAAAATATTCATTGTTCCTCGGAGTACAACATATCTTTCCTGAAAAGTTACTGTTTCATTACTTTTTTCAGCAATGATTTTGTTATAAAAAAATGTCAAACTACCCGGTTTTACCCCACTAGTGAGGTAAAACCGGGTATACATGTTATCGTTATGGGAAATTAGGAAAACTCGAAAAGCTTCAATCGTTTTTACTGTATATAAAAATTTAAGAATATTAGTTACAAAATCCACATGTAAAGCAGTAGTTGCCTTCTTCCTCCGCGCCACTGCAGCTTTCGTGGGCACAACTGAGAGAGTTTTTACAGTTGAATAACCTTTATTCTTTATTTAAATTAGAAAATACATCATTGAAATATAAACAATCAAAGTCTGATATATTTTTATTGTCTTAATCGAAGGAATCATCAATACCGACTGTCGCAGTCTTACGCCACTTGGAGTACCCGGTTTTACCCCGAGTGCAGAGCTTATAAAGAACGAAATAGAACCGCGCAATTATTGGAGTAAATCCTTATTGTTTGATAGGGTATAAATCCTTAGTAAACGCGTAATAAGCCGAACTAAATATAGTTTTTATAAGTGTAATTATTTTTAACGAACGATCAAACGAACATTGGAGAGTTGACGATTGCCGTAACCGATTGTAAGTAATCAATGTAAGATGAATGAAGCTAGAATATTAAACTTTACCTATATACCCTTCAATCCAATTTCATCCCTTTTAAATCCTTTTAGAGTTTTTATTGAATGACGAATCGTATTCATGCCAGTACAAATTCCTTTGTTCACAAATCCCCCAAACCAAAATTTTTGGTATTCATTCTCATAGAAAATGTAACCAATTCTCGAAAGATTTGATTTTAAAACCGGTGGGCCACTACGTTCTTCATCGAAAAGGGAAGAAATTTGATTATAGTGAGCCAAAAAAATTACTTTATTATTGCGTTTGATTCGGAAATATCGTTATGAATGCGTTATGAAACCGACTTTCATACGAATTAAAATACAAATATTCTTTTATTTTTATTAGTATGAACGCATTTCGTTAAAGACAAAGATTTTCATCTTTTCCTTCCTAGAATAATTTTTTTCTGCTCCGAGTTCTTTTTATTTCAACTGCAAACGACTTTTTTCTTCTAAAGGGAAAAAAGAACAAATGCTCTCTCTCTCTTTCAATCATTTTTTTCTTTTATGTTTGAAGATAAACTTTATTTGGTTATCTTGAAGAAATTTCATTTAGAATGGAAATTGACCTTGTCGAATTTCAGAAGGCAAATCCTCTTTGGAACACGACCGGATTCCTCTTTCGAAAAGCTCATTTTTTATTGCATAAAAATGGGTTCCATGAAAATTTGATGTTCCATTTTGTGGAATTCAAGAAGTATTTGCATAAGAAACTGTTTGCGTCAGCGAGAAAGGTAACATTTGAAACAGAATATGCTTTTTCAATTTCATGCGGAAGTCGATTCTTATATATATTTCCTTTGATAAAAATGTAGAGCAATCAAATTCATAATAGAATCATGAAACAGTCATTGAAACAGGATTACTGAAGCATTCCGTTATACCTTTTGTGTCCAGGTCTGCATATTTATTGAAAAAATTGCATTTCTTTCATTTTTGCTTAACTTCCATGCAATTCTACGCTTCGCATAAATACGAAGATATGTTTTTAATAAAATGAATTGAATTCGGCTGAAGCATCATGTTAATACTCGAAATGTTTGCTGAGATCGCTATTGTGAAATATGCATTTTATTTCTTGTGATGATGTTTTAATTAATTCCCTTCTAATTTGCATGATAATTTTGTTTTACATTAAAGCTCATTTTGAATTGTTTGTTTCGAAGTAATAATTCAATATAAGTGACAGTGGATAATTACATTTCAGTTCCCATTCTGTCAGCATTCGATTTTATTTAGATACACACAAACACTGAAATGATAAGATTTAAACTGATAATTTCTGCTGTATTTGCTCTGTTTATAAAAGCACCTTTTCAGAATTTAATATTTCATTTTTGGAATCACTCTCAATGTTAATTTTCTTGAAGTGTGTTTAAAATTACAGTGGAATCTCCCTATAACGAAATCGCTTGGTTCCAGTTGAAAAATTCGCTATAGAGAAAATTTCGTTATACGGAGATTAGGGATTTTTGTAGTTATTTAAGTAAATGTAACAAACCTTTTAGTATGTGCGATAAGTTCAAAAATATTTAATTATGACTTTCAATTAAAAATGAAGTAATATTTATTATAAGATTGTTAAAATTATACTAATTTTTATTATATAAATAAAATGCTCAAAAGTGAAGACAATTCACCAATTTAGAGAATAATATGTACTAGTACGGATAAACATAAAATGCATATTGTCACATCCATTTGCTGTTTCCACCCCGATTCTTGGAAACTTGACCCGTAGAAATGCTGCTCCCTCTGTAGAAACCCAGGTCCCCACAACTGCATTACCCTTCACATAGCATTCTATTGTTATGTGTTATCGCTGGAATGAACAATGCGAGTGGTTCCAGAAACAGGCACATGTGAGCGATTTGTTTGCACAGAAATTAGCAACTTTCTTCAAAAATGACAAAAATCGAAAAGATAAAGGTCTGAAAAAATTCGTTATAGGGAAACAACCACTTCGTTATATGGAGAATATTTTGAATGCTATTTAACATTCCGATTAAAAATTTCGTTATAGGGAGAAATTCGCTGTAGGGAGACTTCGTTGTAGGGAGACACTACTGTATTTATAAGTTCACTTTACTATTTAAAATTTAAGTTGATTTATAAGAGGCATCAGTTTGAGCCTTCAGATTATTTTTCTTCCATAAGTAACTCTTTATGTGGTTTAACCGTCTGACTGATTATCACGAGATTTCCGCGGTTTGGACGCAAGTCCATTTTCTGTTGCATCCAGCGATTTTCGCAAGCTAATGGGTTTACTTAGTAGTTTTGAGACGTTGAATTATATTATACTAGCAGTACGCGCACAGCGTTGCCCGTGGAATCAGGACTTCAACAAAATGGGGGGGGGAAATGCCCACAATGATACGAAAAGTTTCGAAAACAAAATCAAAACAAAAGATACACATTATTGATTTTCTCGCTTATTTTTCTTTGGAATAATGACATTTATCGAAACAGAAATGCATATATTATTGAGATGACGATGACGTGAACGTAATGACGTCACCTGTCGAAGGAATCGGATTGTAATGAAAGCATATGACGTCACCTGCCGCGAGGAAGTTCACGCACCAGCCAATGAAATTGCAACAATGCATTCTGGGATCGTCCGGAGAAATTCTTGCTCTTAAATCTCGCTAGCAAAAAACTGTTTGAACTGCTCAGGGAAAATTATTTTATAAAAACGAGAAAAAGATATTTTAACTGTTCTTGTTTTAAATCCGACAGAAACGTTCCAGTTCTAAGCTGAAAAAAATTAAAGTTATAGGGATGTTAGAACGCCAGATGCGAGAATTTGAAGAAATCCTTAGTAAAAATTACCATAAAAGTTACTATTTTTCAAAAAAATTTTAAAATTCAGTAAATTAGGTTAGACGTACCAAAAAAACTTCATTAGAACAGAAATTGTTTGTTCTTTCCGATGGTGTACCTGTTTTTTTCGTACAATTATTCGAAGCTACGCTATTGAGAAATGAGTGCGAAAAATCACCCATAACAACACAAAATATTAAATAAAAAAATTTCTAGATTAAATTTTAAAATTCCGGCTTCGAGGTGCATTCAGTCACCATTACGACTACCTGTGTGCCAAATTTCAAGGCTGTAAGTGCGATAGTTTCGTATGGACATCGCAGACACACACACACACGCACACAAACAATGCCGTTGATAAGAATAGACTAATAAAGCCTTGCGTGTAAATAACAATTTGCTTGGTTCAACGTTATTTTAAAATGCTTTCAAATGTTGCATCTCAATAGTAATTAAGAAAAATTTGTTAGTCATAGGGTTGAAATTTCAAAATCAATTTATTATCTAGTTTTGTTGTGAAGTCTTAATAATTAATACAGCAACAAACAATTAAAATAACTGGAAAATTTAAAACCTGATCAACTTAAAAGAATAATTGTTAGCACATATGGTGAACAGACCATCTAGTTTATAATAAATCTCCTCAAATGATATATATACTTATTATAATATTCGTAACGAGTAAAAATATATATATATATTTGTAGAATTATTAAAATATTTAAAGAAAAGAAATTAATTAGATAAACAAAATCGTTTGGTCATAAAGGAAATTGATCTAAAAATATCGTTTGACTGTAAAAAAATTAATTAAAAAAATCGTTTGGTATTAATTCTTTTCTAAAGGTTATAATAATAGTGTGGCAACGATATATTTGTTTTTTGCTAACGTTGCCTAGCAACGGAAAAGAATAATGAATTGAACATGGAATTCGATGTAAGTGAGTGATGTAATGTTTGTGATGTAAATGTATGTGCTTGTTTTGCATGTTTTGTGCTGTGGTAGACGTCCAAAAAATATATTATTTTTGATAAAGAAGGCTCCACGATTCTTCACGCTATGCTAAAATACATCACAATATGTATTTTATTTAGCGGAGCGTTTCATATTATGCTTTTTAGAATTGATATATCTTTGATGAAACCCTACACAACGCTTCAAATTGAGAAGCATGGTTCTGCTAAAATGAATGAAATTTCTTTTAATGTAAGAGTGAAATTCCAAAAGTTTGCTGAAATAGTTTTAAGAAAACAAAGTTTTTAATTTTCTCATTTTCTTTTTTTACGATTGATGAAATTATGCAGAATTCGGAGCAGTTTTAATTTGAGATATTAAATTTATCTTTGTATAAACCTAATCAAACGCTTTTGAAGATATAAAGATGTCTACAACAGTTTCTGGGTTTATGAAGAATGATAGTATATATCATAGTAACTTCATCCTTTAGAAAGATAAGTAATTGCGTGATAATTATGATGGATGTTGCCCTTTAAAAACATAATAAATATGTAAGATTATAAATGATATGCTGTTTTTTAATTTACAGAAAGAGTACGTCTTCTTAAAGTATTTTTGACATGTAAGGAACGGAGTGTAAGATGAGTTGAAATTTAATTTAAGAAGAACGCCTTGAAATAAGTGGCACGATTTTATGAAAGTAATTTACAGTTATATTTATTTTGAGTAAAATAAACAGATAAACGCCTTTTTGTAAGGCATAAAATATCCCCCCTAATATCTTAAGGCAGAGCACTGAATCAGCATTCAGAATATTAAATTAAGCTAAATGGGGCATAAATTTCTAAAATCATGAATTACAAAAGTGAGCGAATAAACTAATTTCATTTTTGCTTGGCGACTTGAGCATTTATAAAGATTTAAGAACACATTTCGAAATAATAAGAAAAGCATGACGTACGAGGTGTATTGTTATGTAAATGAAGTTGAAGCACTTGTTTAACAAATTCATTTCCCTTTCATATTAAGATGAGTTTTATTTTCTATTAGATAAGTTTATTCCGAATTCCATAACTCTCTCATGTAAAAAGTCTTCCACACATAATGTTAATGGGGGTCATAAACTATTTTTAAACAGTTTGTACTATAGTAAAACCTATTCAAAGAAAATTTAAATCAAATACAAAAAAATTGTGCCCCTTTTTTCTCATGTATTCAAAGAAAGACATATGATAAAATCAATCTTCGTAAAAAAGGTATATCGCGAAAGTTATAAATATAAACTTAGCAAAAAAAAAAACTTTGTACACGATACATAAAATATGTCTACTTTTAACCCTTCAACCGGCTGGAACGTAGAAAGTCGCTCTCTGATGACTATTCTAAAACCGGCTCCGTCGCAGAAAGTCGTTCTTCGATTATTACTCTTAAACCGGCTCCGGCGTAGAAAGTTGCTCTGTGTTTATTACCCGAAAACCGGCTCCGAAACATTTGCGTTCATCATTTAGCTACAGAGAGGCCGTTTTCAAAGCTTTCAGTTGAAATATTTTTGCCGTTCGAAGGGTTAATATATCGGATGCCTTTTCACTCATATAGGGATGACTCATATTATTTGTGTAGACTAATATAATGGTTCATACGATTATCTATTATTTTGGATGTTGTGGGATGGGCGAGCATTATGACGATACACAGGATAAACAAGTAGACAGTCAACCCTTCGACGGATTTTACTAAAGATTTGGTACGGATCTATAGTAGACCCAAATATTACTTTCTATTACTCGAAGTATGACGAGTATTATAACCGTAAAAAAATCTCGATCTCGAAATCGATGAATCTTCACATTTTAGATCCCTCCAAGTCATAAAAACGATTTTTAGAATGTCTGTCTGTCAGTTTGAGAACATGATAATCCAAAAACGCAATGAGATTGACGGATGAAATTTGGTAAGTGATCTTCACGCAAATATTACAGATTTCTATCAAATTTTGGGCGAAATCCGTCTACGAGGAGTCTATTTGTCAGCGCGTTCATCTGCATGTGAACGCAATAACTCAAAACCGCAAAGAGCTACGAGGCGTGTCTAGAAAGTAAGTACCTTTTTGGAAAAACTCGCATAAAAAATGTTTTTTTCAAAACAAAATTTATTTTTAAATGAAAGAGCATTTCATAAACTATTTTTCTACGTAGTTACTACCATTGTTCAGACATTTGTCATAGCGAGAAACCAACTTGTCTATACCCTCTTCAAAGAAGGTTGCCGCCAGTGAAGACAGCCACTGCTGAACACCGTTTTTTGCGTCGTCATCGCTGTCGAAGCTCCTACCTCTAAAATCACGCTTCAAGTTCAAGAACGAACCCAAGTTTCATCACCGGTCACAATTTTGTTTAGAAATTCATTGCCCTCTTCACTGCATCGGGTACGAAATTTCAAAGCACTGCCAAGTCACTTCGTTTCGTGGACATCCGTAAGCATTTTCGGAACCCAACGGGAACATATTTTCGAAAAATTAAGCGATTTGTGACAATCTCGTGCAAAACGGTTTTTGAAATTTGTGGAAACTCATCAAAAAGCATTCTTATTGTGAACCGTCTGTTTTCACGAATTTCTCATTCACTTTTGCAACCAAACCATCATTGACAACAGAAGGTCGTCCACTTCGTGCTTCGTCATGAACATTGGTGCGTCCATCATTAAATTGTCGAACCCACTTTCTAACCATTCCATCAGTCATCACATTTTCACCATAAATCTCTACAAGTTGAGGATGAATTTCAGCTGGCTTCACTTTCTTGGCGTTCAAAAACCGTATTACAGAACGCACTTCACAGTCGGCGGGATCGGCAATCGTCTTAAACATTTTGAACGCTCACCAACACATATAAACACAACACAATCCGGCTGCAATGGCGTCAGTGGACAGACAATGAACCAGAGACACGTGTGCACATGCGCGGAACTGCGACACTAGCGCTGCAGTGGCGGTAGAATGAAACGGTACTTACTTTCCGGACACGCCTCGTATAAGGGTGAAATTACGCAACTTGTTGTATCATCAGGAAGGTAGATCGGTACCAACTGTGGACACAATCCCTCAAGTGGTTGATTGTCTATGCGCGTGTATGTATGAACGCGATAACTCTACAACAGAGGTTCCGAACCTGTGGTACCCGCACCCCTGGGGGTACGCGGAGACCAGTTAGGGGTACGGGAAAGAGATCTTGGTAATGGCGGAAGACACAAAACATAAGAATATTCTAGAATTTCGTTTTCTGAAGTTTGTATGAAAAATGAGAATGAAAATTGTACGACCCCCGAAAGCCTATTCACGAAATAAGAAAAAGGGAAAAGATTAATCTCTAGTAATTGTTAGCTCGCGTCATAATACGAAATTATTTCGATGCTATTTTCATGAGCCGCTGAGCAAAGCTATTTTGAAAAATAGAATAAAATTTAAATTCAAGAATCAATCCTACAAATTTTATTAAATTTATTAGAGTGCTTTGACTCTTAAGCTGAACTAAGCCATTGGCGTTATTAATAAAAATAATTGATCTGAGGGATTGTTGGGGGATGAGAATATAACATTAGGGGGTACTCAAAAATAAAACGACTAATCAAAGAGGAAAAAGTTCAGGAACCTTTGCTCTAGAACGAAATAAATTTGAGAATAAATGAAATTATATGGTTTTTGTCACCACAATAGTAGGCCTGTATCAAATTTTAGACCCAGACAGTCTAAAGGAACCCTATTAGCGCAAGATGCGCTACAATATTCATAAGATATCTTTACGATGTTGTGCAGAATTTGGAATAACGTAGCAATATCATGGAGATAACGTGAAATATCGTGTGCTAATAGGGAAAACTGTTTACTTCGCTATATCCGATGGCGTAGCGAAGCCAAGTGGCCTCAGGGGCACAAAATGATTATTTCGCCCCCAATTATCAATATTTTTTTAGTTAGGCAAATGGCGCCCATGGATTGTATTTTTTACCTCCTCCTAGCGCATAAATACACTAATGTTTTGTCTTCGTAGAGCCCCCAAAGATTGTACCCTGGCGCATGTATACCTCCTTGCTCCCCACTGGCTACGCCACTGACTATACCACGGAGCACAAAATGCGTTTAGGGGAGAGTGGGTTAAAAGAGGGAAGTGGGGTAAAACAGGGTTCCCTTGATTCTGAAGCTTTTTTTCTTATCTAGCGGACAGATACTGAATTACACTCTACTAGTCAAGAAAAAGGAACAGTCGTAGTGGTTTGTTGTAGCTGTTGAATTCACTGAATCTGTGAAGGTTTATTTGTTTTAAGACGTCAACTCCCTAATGTTCGTTTTATTTTAAACTATCCTTACTTAAAAATCATTATATTTATGAAAACTACATTTAGTCCAGCTAATTATACGTTTACTAAGTATTCATACCCTATCGAACAATAAGGATTTACTCCAATAATTCCTCGGTTCTATTTCGTTTTCTATAACCTCTGCACTCGGAGTAAAACCGGGTGCTCCAAGTGGTGTAAGACCGGGACAGTCAGATTGATGATTCCTCCGATGACGACTATAAAATCACAACAGACGTTCATTGTTTATATTTCAATGATGTATTTTCTAATTTAAATAAAGAAGAAGGTTTAATCCAAAGTAAAAATTGTCTTAGCTGTGCCCACGAAAACTGCAGTGGCGGGAAGGAAGAAGACAACTGCTTTACATGTGGATTTTGTAACTAATATTCTTAAATTTTTATATACAGTAAAAATGATTGCAACTTTTCCACTGAAAATTGAGCTTTCCTAATTTCCCATAACTTTAACATGGGTTACTTAACACCCGGTTTTACCCCACTAGTGGGATAAAACCGAGTAGTTTGACTCTTTTAAAAAATAAATCATTGATGAAACAAGTACTGAAACTGTCACTTTTCTGGAAAGATATATTATACTCCGATAAAAAATGAATATTTTAATAACATTTGAGAGTTCTATGTCGAATATCTTCGCTGCAACAGGACTCCGAACCTTAGCTTACCGGTTGTATCCCACTTTCCCCTATAGCTTCCCAGTTTTATAGCACTTTCCTCTATAGCTTCCCGGTTTTATCCCACTTTCCCCTATAGCTTCCCGGTTTGATCCCACTTTTCCCTGTAGCTTCCCGGTTTTACCCCAATTTCCCCTAAGTGTACTAGAAAGTCGAGGGGAGGACACAGTCGCTGCTTATATTTTTAGTCATATCCCAAAAAAATAACAATGTTTTAATTGATTTATGATTAGAATTTACAAACATTTCTCTTCTTCCAATGGAACGATTTCCTTGAATTTCTTCAAGCATTATAAAACTGAAATTTCCCTCTCCATCCCCTCTCTTTAACTCTCTGCACCATTAGTAACCCGTATCTGACATCAATTAAGTTTCATTTTAGACGGAACAGTGCCCAATCCAAAGAGTTTGGCAGGTGCGCAGCTAGGAAGAGGGGGTCGCGAACTGAAGTGAAAGGGGTTTCGAATATCCATTCGATTAATTGACAGTGTTGCGCTTGACTCGTAATTATTCAGGAAAGGGAGAAGCAAACCTTCTCCCCTTTCTCCCGAAGATGGACTAATTAAGTGATCTCATCTCGAGATGAGGCTCTTAGTCCTCATGTTTGGAATGTGGGGTTGAATTACCCAACCTAACTTTGTTTTATCTCGAAGCGGCTAAACACGAAAGGACATTCTGAAGCTTGATGAGTTCTTAACGCGTTGAGATAAGCTAATAGCAGGTGAAATGGTTCATAATTTCTTCACTCGAAGTGCTAGTGAATAAGATGTTACTAAAACGTGATGAAAGTTAAAGTCATTAGTTTAAACCTATAAAAAAGTTTCAACTATAATGTAGTGGGCAAGAGAAATCTTTTCACCCTCATGTTGATAAAGGATGAGGGCACATTAATTTTACTGCAGATTGGTTGCCAGGTAAAACCTCTGAAGGGTTTTTTCTGAATAAGATCTTGTATGATTTGTAGCATTTTATACTATTCTATACTCTATTTACGTGAGGTTTATCCTGAAAAAAAAATCTTACGTCTGAATGAGGTGATACTAAAATGTAACGAAAATTATTATTAAACCTATACAAAGGCTGATAGTTAGAATTTAGTAGGCTAGAGAATTATTTTCGCTCTCAGTTGTGATAAAAGATGCAGGTTCATTAACTTTACTGTAGAGGGTAACTTTGCTATAATTGGTTACTAGCTAAAACTGCAAAAGATTTTTTTTTGAATAATAATATCTTTTGTAATTTGTATCATTTTATATTATTCTAGACACTATTTATGTGAGGTTTATCCAGAAAAACAAATTTCTGCGCAATATAATAATTGATATTTTAAATCAATTTTAAAATACATAATGCCTTTTTATTTTTATAAAAAAATGACTTAATAAACAATAATATTTCAGTTAATGAATAAAAATATTAATTTATAAAAATTTATTTTATTAGTACAGATAAAAGTTATAACTATTTTTATTAATGAAAAGTACCCCTTATAAATGATTAACTAATAACTAACAATAGCCGTACGATATCGTTATCCGTGACATGTTGAAGATCGGCGAGAATAAATCCACAATAATATCAAAGTTAAGTG
>BGPR01048631.1:0-11505 GCA_013235015.1 Araneus ventricosus
AAAAGTTATTCCAAAGTCAAAAGTTATTCCAAAGTCAAAAGTTAAACCTGCGTCTTAGAGGTAGAATCAAAGCATTTCATTAATATATTTGTAGAAGAAATTGTTGCAGTGAAACTTCTCAACAGCGGCCTCTACTCTGTTCTGAGGAAAATTGTCCTCTCTGAAGGGAGCCTCATGTTTAGAAGTTCAAAAAACGCATTTAAACGCCTTAAGTCGCTATTTCTAATAAAGCGAATTTTAAATATCATTTAGAAAGAAGTATTTTAAGGAAAAAGAAATTTTCGAATAAAAATGAATGACACAATTTGTGTTAGCTCTTATTTTTTAGATTTTTCAGATTTAATATTTCCATTATTTTGAATGAGAAAAATAAGTCCCAAATGGTTTTGTGAGTAGTTGTTAAGAAATGGACAATAATATCTGTTTTTCCTAAAGTCTGTTGAGCCAAAAGTTACATTTGCCTAAAGGTCGCAACCCTTCTTCAACAGCTTCTTCCAGACCGAATCAGCGCCTGAAATGCACAAATTAATTTTGGAGTGCTCAACCCCGCTAGATGGTCCGATTTCTAGTGGTGTTTTTGAGTGTATGAATTTTGTGTTCTTTCTTACCTTTTCTTTAAACCCTTTTAGTCCCGACCGAAAGGTTGTCGGACATATGCGAAGAATGCCGGATCAATTTGACGAATTTGCTAAGGTTTCAAAAATTAAAAACAAAATAAGAATGAGGTTTGCAAAACTCAAAAACAGAGCATATTACGAAATAAAGGGAGAATAAGTAATGCCACTTGTATTTCAATATTTGTTGAAGATCATATGAATAACATGAATATAAAACATTATGGAAAAACAGAAAAATCAATTCTCTTTTACAAACAACATTTGCACATAAGGAAATTCTGGAGATATTCCGTTTTTAAGAGCTATCTCAATCCTGCGATCTGCGTATTTCTGCGCCGGTTGGTACCGAGGTACCGAGACTGCTTATGCGTATTCTCGGTACCAACCAGCATGGAATATATCAACAAGTCCATAAACAACTTTTTCAATTCTTTTGCAAAGAACTTAAACCATTTATAAAGTTTTAGAAATTTATTTTGAGATAGAATTCTCTCGCGCGATGCGAATAAAAAAACAACATCGCATACACAACGATATATCGTTGTAGGCACTTTTCCCAAGTGTTGCGAAAGACGATAAATCGCCGTTCAGTAATAGAAGGCTTAAGCTTTTTAAAAAGTTTTTACTATATTTATGAAATTATCATGTTTCAATCATTAACTACGAGATAAAGAAATCATCTGCGGGTAATATGTATTTAATTCACTTTAATGATGCGTGTCTAATTTACCAACAAAATATATAGAAAACAAAAATCTAAGTCTAAAATCTAATACAAACTCTAATGGAAAATACAGAGAAAAACATTAAAATTTTTTAAAATCTATAAGACAAGCCTGGACAAATTTGTAATCGCAAATCAAAAGTCAGTCGATTCCAAGCTTCAAAATAATATCTCAGGAAAACAAGGCATCTTTTACATTAGATCTTAAATACTTTCACTACCTTTTCAACGTTCTCTATTAACACGTTCGTCGACAATGCGGCACATATCGCTCTACTTTCTGGAACAAAGCGTGATAACCCGTCCAAGTTCGCGACAAGCTGAAACGCAAAGCGTAGTACGCCGCACATTTTTGTACACGTCATGCTATTCAAGCAGCTCAGGTGTCATAACAAATAACATAATAACAGTAATCAAGTGTTCGCGAACGAGTTAAATATTAGCATCTAGAAGGAACTTTCGGATCACGTACAGTGTTTATTTTCTGCTGAAAACCGATCCAAACTGCGAATCTTCGCTTGCACGTCTTCGGAAAAAGATTCTAGCATATTTATAAGAGGTAAAACAACTTGTTTAGTGAAGAAGATTTGAACCAAAAAGAGTATCTCAAATATCAATCACTTCGCCGTGTCTTAAGAATATAAAAATATGATAATAAAAATACAAGCTGCTAATATATTTGTAGCAGTAAAATAATTTGGAAATTTTAGAATATTGTCAATCGGATTAATCTTCATAGGTGAAAAATAAAAAAAAATTCTCTAAGTCTGTAACAAACATCCAAACCCAATTTTTCTCGAACTCGGGAATGTCTGCTCAAATTCTTCTTCTCGGGAAACGTTTTGCTACTTGCCTCATAAGACTAACACTTATCTTTTGTATGCGTCATGTAGTGTCGATTCAGGTGGCTCTTTCGTGAGTATGCTTTACCACATACCTCACAAGAATGAGGCTTCTCTTTTGTATGAATAAGGTAGTGTCGGTTCAAGTTGCTCTTTCGCGCAAATGTTACTCCGCATACATCACACGCATGAGGTCTCTCCTTCGTATGAACTCTGTAGTGATCGGTTAAAGTTTTCTTGTGTGAAAATGCTTTATTGCAAATATCACAATCGTGCGGTTTCTCTTGAGTGTGAATCAGATGATGTGCATCTAAATGATGTTTTCGTATAAATGCTTTCTTGCAAATTTCGCACACATAGTTCCTTTCATTTCTGTGGATTTTTTCATGCATTACAAAGCTTGACTTGGAGGTAAACGTTTTACCACAAACGTCACATGAATACGCCATTTCTTTCGTCTGACTACGATAATTAACATTTAAATCATTCTTTTGGATGAAAGGCTTTTCGCATATTTCACTACGATGAGGTCCTTCGCATGTTGGAGTTGTTTTCTACCTTTTCAAGTTAAGTGAGGATTTAAATGTTTTCTTGCAAACGTCTCTAACATGAGACATATCTCCTGAATAAGCCGAGCTTCCTTTACGGAAATCGAGACCTTTCTTTATACTCTCGCACAAGACATTGTATTTCAGACAATACCGATTTTAAATATTTTGAAGAATTAGTAACTAGAAAGTCAATTATATGATACTTAAGCAAAGTTAATCCGCTCCAATGTTCTGGAAAACAGCTGCATACATTTCGTTTTACTGATCGTCTCTGATTCTTGTGGGCGTATACATCTTTGACAGACAGTGGTCGACGCATGCGCATCGTTGTATGATTATTGCCAGAAACATTGAGCTTAAAACTGTAATTCTTAAGGTAGATTGCATCAAGATACAAATTTTTTTTATAAAAATGTCTTCCGAAAATATTTCTTCTTATTTGAAACGTAAAGAGAAAGTAACAAAAGATCGTTCAATAATGTCTTAGAAGAGTTGAAATCAGGTGATCTCTTTTGTTTACGTAGAAAAATTACACAGAAAACTCTCTCACTAGATCGATACGGAATATTCTTAAATAAATGCATGCTCAAGTGTCTTCCTCGTCACCTCATTATGGTTCAAAATTAAGAAATTCGTCTCGGAATAAGTGCTCGAGTACTTTTTATTCGATAACGCAATGAATATCTGCCACTCTTGGGTTATGAAATCATTAGCTTTTATTAGTGTCAGTTACTTTTGATTTTCATGGCGAGTTACTTTCTACTCTAGTTAAAGTTTCATTTCAAAACTGTCACATCAATTGATCATTTAAAACTGAAAACGTAAAATTAGAAGAAATGTGTCTTATTTAGGTATGTCTTTTTTTTATGTAAGGTGTACATGAATTCAGAATTACTATATTATTCTTTTCTTTAAGTTAAGGCACAAAAGCCTAATTTGATTATGGTGCTCTGAAAATAATGGTGCGTCATACAGGGCAAGAGTTCTACGCGGCATTGTGGTAAATTCTTGGCTTCTGGGCGGAATGTTCCTGTTTCAAACCCCGATTCTACCGAAGATCCTCCGGTGCAGGTTAACACTTTAATCCAGAGGATAACGTTTTTCTTCTATCCCCTTTAAACCCGGGATGTTTTATGTGGAAGCGACATGAAATGGACTCTCCAAAACTGGGTGATCATTTACTCCTCCAAACCCTCTCCTCCCCTCAGAAGAAGCCAACCGCCTCAGACCTTCCTTCGTCGCTGTTAAGAGAAAATTTTTAGATCGCCTCTCTCGCTGTGAGAGGGTTATCGGCCTTATTCACCATCAATGATTGAAACATGATCAGCGCATAAATGATGGTTCTCCTATCATAATGCGAAAGCTGACTGAAATGCGTCACCAAATGTATACCCTAGTAGGTTGCTATTTTGGCATGGTATCTCAATTTCTCTGTTGTTGGCGATTTTTAAAATTAAACCCAGCCTTCTAGCAAAACGAGTTTCTCGCCAGTTAGGGTATACATCCAGTTGATCATTTCGGCCATCATTCGCTTGTTCGTGTAAATTCGTTTTTAACAGGTGATCATAGTTTAACCATGGATGTTGAATAAGCCCGTAAATCTATATAGGTTAAATGTCCTCCCGATGGTTTGGCGCGGAGATTTTGAGATCTGGATTCGGTTCAGGTATCATGCTCGTCATCTGACCAAGGTTCAAAATCACGAGGTACGTCTCGAAATGCCCTTCACGTTATCTCAAAACTTGGGAGCCCGCGGTGGTCTAGTGGCAATAACTCGGATTCTGGGCCGGAGGGTTCTAAGTTCGAAATCTGATTTTACTGAAGATCCTCCGTGCATGGGGCCTGTCGCACGTTAAATCAAATATAGTGGCCAAACGTCCTCCAAATGGTTTGGTGCGGAAGTTTGGAGAGGGGGTGCCAGCTCATGTGTCGTCCTCGTCATTTCACTTCGGCTCAAAATAACGAGGACCGTCTCAAAACAGCCCTCGTGTTACTTCGAAACTGGACGTTAATATAGCTAAACCTTCTTGGTGGTGTTGCTTGTTAAACGACGAAATTCATCTTGCTTATCGGAAAAAGTTTAAAATTATTCCAATCCATAACACCGTTCTTCAATGTCGTAACGTATGTTAAAGAACCAGATGCCTGTGTATGTTATGAGTAATGATAATGTTTTAGGCGTGATTCGTTTGTCTTTATATTATTCTAGAACCTTTACTCTTATTTATAGAGTAGCGATAACTTACAAAAAAAAATGCACGTAATATCGTTGCAACGCTCGTGCGGATAAACGCATTGACTAAAACATTGAAAATTATTGTTGTAAAATGTTTTTAAAAATTTATAAGATTAGAGAATAACTGCGCAGAAATTAAATAGATATTACAGAAAAGATAGTTTTTTTGAATTCGAAGCTGGAATAAGATTGGAGGTTTTTTTTTTTTGCTTTTATTTATTCCGAAGTTGTTGAATGAAATGATGTTGAATAAATTCAGAAAAGTTTGAAATTTGATTCATTTCTAATTAAAAACCTAATTAGAACTATAATTATTATTTTTTATTACTATTTTATTTAATATATTATATTAATACATTTATAATTATATATAATTAATATAATATATTTAGCTACATCAGTACAAAGAACCAGTAAAAGTTTAGTTATATTAATGCCCCGTTGCGAAACAACACGATGGCTCTTTTAGGCGGACCTCGTACTCTTGAGCAGCGGTCACATGACGTGGCCAACACCTGAGCTGGAACCCTTTTCTACGAAATACACCAGCCGAAGGACGTTTGGCCACTGAGTATGATTTAGCGTACAAAAGAACCCCATACACGGCGGACCTGGTTTCGAACCTGAAACCCTCCCTCCCCGAAGCGGAGACTAGACCACCGGGACCCTTGAATCAGAAAAAGATCATGCTTTATCTGAAATATTAAAGATATTACATACGAAATCTGGTATGCAATAATTTTACTGGTTTGCTTTCATGGCAAAATACAACAGAGGAGATCAAATACACTAAATGTGTAGCGTGTACATCTTCAAGCATTTAACTTCACTTCAAAAATGTAGCAAAAAACCCCGTAAAAGTAATAGAAGAAAAAATATCTTATAAATAAAATATTTCTATGAAAAAATGTATTCTTTCATCTTGAGAATTGTCAATACGTGTTCTTCAATGGCTAAAATCTTCGGAACAGTTTATGTCAATTCCCTTCTTTCTAATTTATTGTCAGTAAGAGTGTACGAAAACATCTGTTAACAACGCAAACTATTAAGCATGAACTTGTTAAGCTCTTCTCACTCAGAACTTCAAAATAAATCATCCAAACAGCTGAAACCAGAAAACCAAACATTTTCTCAAGCAGTCCTACATGGATGCCGGTTTGTTTCAATGCTGCCTATCAGTACGTTATTAACCTTCCAAAAGTCGCACATATATACGAGGTTCAAAGGCCTTCCCTGTAGAACTTTTTTAACAATTTTTGCATCCAACATGTAGAAATTTACAGCTAGTATCCAGCCATCAAGCATGCCCAAGTTAAAATAAAATGCTAATTTAGCTACACCATTACAAAGAATCAGTAGAAGCTTAGTTATATCAATATCCTGCTGAGAAGCAACACGATGGCTGTTTTGAACAGCGGTCACATGACGAGGCCGACACCTGAGCCGGCACCGGCCTCTCCAAACTTCCACACCACACCTGCAGGAGGACGTTTGGCCACTCAGTATGATTTAGCCGACAGCAGGCCCCATACACGGCGGATCTTCAGTGAAATCGAGTTTAGAACATGAAACCCTCCGGCCCCAATACCGAGACATTATCACTAGGCCACCGGGGCCCGAGAATCAGTAAAAGATCATAACGTACTCCCTGCTGGTGAACACCCACAACCCCCGTCCACCGACTTACCCATAGGGAATAGAGTCTACAGGGATGGACGAGGAAGAGTCAAACTCAATGTGAAAGAGCACTGATTGATCACTTATAAAACAGTTTACAGATAACACACCTTCCCATCTGGGAGGTATAGTTTAGTTTAGTTATATTAACGTCCAGTTTTGAAGCAACACGAGGGCTATTTTGGGACGGACCTCGTAATTTTGAACCTCGGTCAGATGACGAGGACGACACCTGAGCTGGCACCCCCCTCTCCAAACTTCCACGCCACACCAACGGGAGGACGTTTGACCACTACGTATGATTTTACGCGTAACGGGCCCCATACACGTCGGATCTTCGGTAGAAGCGGGTCTCGAACCTGGAACCCTCCGGCCCCAAAGCCGGGACCTTACCACTAGGCCACCGCAGCCCCTATCTGGGAGGTATAAAATATCACACTACGTACAAGCAGCGGAAAGCAATGCAGCAAAAACAAAACAAACACAAAAACATCAACGGATGCAACAAAATAACACAAATAAAAAAATCACACAAAAATATGGTAAGTTATTTATTTTCTTACAGAAGCATATAAAAAATATTTTCTTACAGAAGCAAAAAATCAGAGAAGCATAACGGTAAAACAAAAGCTATCAAAATACCATTAAAAAATCAAAAATCATTTTTGCTTTTCTTCTGTTTCCCAAGAAACTTTTTCCCCTTTGAAACAACATCATACAATCGTGTCACAGAAATACAAGAAAACATAATGCATAAAAGCTTCTAATTACAAAGAATTAAAGATACCAGGAAACGTTTTCCGCTGGTGCGGTTCGGAAGTTTAGAGAGGGGGTGCCAGCTCGTGTCTCTTCCTCGTCGTGTGACCACGGTTCAAAATTACGAGGTCAGTCCCAAAATAGCCCTCTTGTTGCTTCAAAATGGGACGTTCATATAACTAGAACTTGGATGGATTTTGTCCAAGATTTGACAAGAAATTTTAATATTTATGTAAATATCACATACCATATCTCATCCGTTTAGTTCTAGGTGTTTTTAGTTGGTTGGTTGGGTTTTATTGGCACAAGAGCCATGTTTGGCCATACTGCGCCAAGCTTATCTTCGTGTTTTCAAGGTATCGTGTTCACAAGAGCCATGTTTGGTGATACTGCGCCATGGTCATTTTGGTGTTTTCAATATATCGTGTACACAAAATCCATGTTTGGCCATATTGTGCCAAGCTTATTTTGTTGTTTTGAAAGTATCGTTTTCACAAGAGCCATGTTTGGCCATACTGCATCAAGCTTATTTTGTTGTTTTCAAGGTATCATGTTCACAACAACCATATTTGGCCATACTGCGCCAAGCTTATCTTGTTGTTTTCAAGGTATCGTGTTCACAGACTTATAAAGCAACAGACAGACAAGATTCAAAAATGTTTTTGTATATCTCACAGAGAGATCTTAAATGTGGAGATTTATTAAAATCTCAATGTCGAATTTCTTTATGTTATAGTAGTATGTACCCTTTATGTACCCTTCCCTTTTTAGTTTAATATTTACATTTAGTATAAAATAGTTTTCCTTTTTAAATTTAATACAAGAGGAAGTGAAATTACCATTCATATATCGTATAATTTTATATAGTAATTTCAGCGGGGATCAATAAATATTTTAAGGACTTTATTACTATTGTTGCAGACCATGCATGTATGTAGTTTGCGTTGCAAAATTGTACCAAATCCAATCCGAAGCACAGCAAACTTTTTTCGTATGGCTATTAATTTAGAGCCGCAAAATTGTCCAGTTTACGGCGATCGCTATAGCAACTGGTTATGCTAGGGAAGATCCATTTCGAATAGGAGGAATCCGACGGAATTCGGGGTTTAATTTTATTCTTGGCGCCAGTTTGCGGTGGTAAAAAGAGTAGTTGATCATTCATTCGTCTTTTCTGTAACCATACATAGCCCATTTGGCGCTAAATCCGCCAAGGTAGCACATCTGAATGAAGCTCTACCTACTAGAAATGGATTCTTCCTACGATAACCTGTTTGTATAGTGACCGCCGTAAACTAGACATTTTGGCGGCCACAGATCTCTTGGCGGACAGACAGTATATCTAAAAATGTTTGTTTCGGAAATGGTTTCCCAACTGTGCAGTTGCTTCTAATTAATACTTTTTACTTTCTCGTATACGAAGAAAAAGTATTACAAAGAGAAAGTATTGTAATCGTCAAAAAATTCGAACTCGAGATTTTGATGAATCTCCACGTTTTAGACCTCCCTGAGTTCGAAAAACACAATTTTGGAATTATGTCTGTCTGTGTGTGTGTCTGTGAACACGATAACTCGAAAACTATTAGAGCTATGGGGATGAAATTTGGTATGTGGTCTTTAAACATAATTTGTAGGTTTCTATCAAATTTTGGAAAAAATACGTCAAAGGGAAGTCTGTCTGTCTGTATGTTCGAGGTCATGCGAACGCTATAACTCAAAAACTTGAAAAGCCAGATGGATAAAGTTTTATACACAGTTTTATCGTCATGAATGTAGGTACGTATTAAATTTTGGGCCAAATCCGTCAAAGGGTTGACTGTCTGTCGGTCTGCATAATCGCATACTTGTCAGTTTTGAAACCAACTCCCTGCACATGCCTACTGGTGCGTATTGGAGAGAGAACGGACGCTCCGAAACTTGGCAGTTTGCCAAAAACCAATTCTGGAGTAATTTTGTAAGGAAGCAAACATTTAGGGAGTCTCGCCGGGTCCTGTTGCGCAGAATAATGCGCAGGGGATTTGAATTTGTTTTGATCCTTCAAACCACGCGTGGTTCCAACTTTGGTTTACTTGCGACGGAAGTTTATTTGACGTCTTTTATTATTCTAGTTTTCTCTACATGTGTTAGGAGTATACGAGAAAGTTTAGGGGAGACCACTCCCGCTTGTTACATACCACTTGACTTTTTTATGCTATCATCCCTAATTTGAAATCGATCTTGATCGAAATTCAATAGCTTTCAAAATTACCGCTAAGGGAGTAATTACTATCAGTGAATTCGCGTATCTTACCGGAAACATCTTATTTTAAGAGTGTAAACAAATTCCGATACCTATTAGCATTTCCAAATATAGAAATAGTTTCATTTGCAATTTTTCGAATAGTCTGGTTTCCAAACAGTTGTAAAATTCAGTTCCTTTGCTTCCAATTTGGAAAACATTGGACCTAATTGCCATATGACTAGTTATCGTTCTTGATATATTTATCGATAAAACCGATGAAAAGAGAAACTTTCGGTAAGAAATTTAAAATTCGCACACCTTGGCTCGAGCTCTATTTTAACCCTTTGGTCGAGAGGTGACTCTGAGTCACCATTCTAGATCGAGGTTCTCAACCTGTGGTACGCGTACCCTGGGGTACGAGAACTCTCAAAATCTGTGATGGCGGACGCAAGGAATATAAAGGAGGATTAACATAAGGAAGAACTAATGCTATTGTAAGAATGAAATAGAATGTAAAATCAAACATAAGTCCTGCAAATGTTATCAACCTTTGCACTCGAAGCACTTGAAAATTAATTAGATCCATAATTATTCACTGATTTACAAGAGCTCATATTCCCTTTCAACTCGAGAAACGCGAAAAGTAATTAGATCCATAATTATCCACTGATTTAAGAGCTCATATTGTGCTTTGGAACGTAAATATGTTTATTATTCTTCATTTTCTGGACAATTATTCTACAACTTCGAGAAAGTAGAAAGTTGAAGTTGAGGAAAATGACTTGCACAAACATATTTTTTAATTCAAAAGCAATAATATCATAATAAATAAGTAAAATAATATTCATCTGATAATTTCGAATGCAAGGGTTAACTCCATAGCGTAGAATTTTTTAGCCTTCTACGGGTCTATTCTGGTTGCCCCGGTAGGCTGGGAGATGTCACTTTCTCGCAGGTTAACAGCAGGAAGAGTGACGTGCTGCTTTAATCCAACCGGAGGTAAATGAACCCTAAGCTATAAGAAAGATCACAATTTGGAGCATTTTATTGTTGTTCCAATCTATATAAAAACGCAAAGGACACGTGAATGCCGTAGCGTGTCTAGGCGAGAACTTTGTCTTTTAAACAAATTACCTTGTTCGGTTTAAATATCGAAACTCTTTAATTCGTTGCATGAATCCAAACACTTGCTTCGCAAAATTAATATTTACAATTTGTTTAATTATTTTTGATGCAATGTCAATAAACTACGCTCTATACATATTGTTACCAAAGCTATAAAGTGGTTTCCTGAGATGGTAATCTTGGCGTGTTGGCGACAAAGAAAGAAGGAATTTTCTAGAAGGACCTCGAACTTTCAACCTATTTCTACCGGCTTCACCATTAACTTCCTGATTTCGTCACTTCCTATGTAATGAAGTCACTTCCTGTTGAAAAAGTACAAAAGCAAGCTCTCAAGCAAGAGGAGTTAGTTAGATTTTGATCTACAAGCAGCTAATTACTGTTGAGCTAATAAGAAACCTTTGAGCGCTGTGTTAGGATTTATTGTAATCTCAGTTGGCCAATTTTATGTGCTGTTTTAATACTTCTATTCTAAGCAAAAGAAACGTAACACTTGTAAAATAAAGAGCTTTATTTTTTTTGTCCTGCTTATTAGACTGCATTCACGTTCACCCATCGATTTGGTTACAATATGCAATTGAATTATTTTTTTAAAAATTATGTTTAATCCTGTAGTCGCATTTTTCTTTTGCTATCTAATAAGATCCTCACCTGTTTGGAAAGGGTTTTTCGTTTCGTTTTCATTCCTCTAAGGGTCACTAGAATACTTGAGAAACATGGATACTACATGAGTATAAGGTTAATTATAAGGTAATTAATGAT
>BGPR01048632.1:0-11505 GCA_013235015.1 Araneus ventricosus
TTAAAAACTGTTTCTATTAAATTTATTTTCAATTACGGAGTAGATAAAACGAAACAAACTTGTTTTCAGGACTTTAAAGGAACGGGTAAAGGAATCCGATTTCGTTTTGGGATAGTAAAAGAAGACTTCAGCTTCTCGTAATCTTAATGCCCTTGTTAAAGCAATTTTACCCAAGCTGATCACCAACTGATTAATAATGACATTTGTTTTATGAAAAAAAGAGAAACATGACAAAAAATTTAAAAGAAAATGGAAACTGTTGATTTTCATGTACACTCCTTCACTTTCTTCCATCCATCTTCTTCGTCGTCCTCCCATCTCCTTTAATACTAACGTAGTACCATTGACAGGTCATAGACTTTTTATTAAAAAATTCCCACATACTGTTATCGTTTTTTTACACTGGACTTCAAGACTTTTTACATTAAATGCATACAATTAATTTTGACGTGAAAATGTCTTTCGGCTCGTTACAGTGATAGTCGGTCGAACTTTCTTGTGTGACAAATGCAGTCAGATTTGAATAGCTAATAACTACGAGACTAATATTGCGAAAAGAATGGTTGACCCCACAACGGATAGATCATATCTGTAAGAGTTTGTCGCAAAGTATTTGTTTTACCTGTGACATCATCGTACCAGTGTAGGCGCATGAGCGTGATTGTTATGAATTAGCTTTATGTAAGGTTATAAATAAGTATAGCGTAGAAACGCGTTTAGCTAGGAGGTTGATTCTGGTGTCATTTTAAAGAGCTTGCAGAGTATTACTAGTACCCATTGACTATCACAGGTGTAGTTGGAACTGATAGTTGATAATATTAAAGCTATTCAAAGGAAACTAAACAATCATTCATAATAAAAACTATGAAATAAAAAGAAATTAAAGTTCATGAAATTTAAAAAGATTTTAACAGATACCTTAATTTTTACATAAAAGTTGTCGCATACAAAAAAAAAACATCATTCCAGCCTATTGTATAGCAACGGATTCGGAAACCCTCCGCGCTTTCGCGCATGCGCCGGGCGGAGCTATTTTCATCAAAATAGGGGGAAGTGAAGAATGGAAGGGTGATGTTTACATTTTACTGAGCGTGATCTAACAAAGAACTCCGGAAATGCGCTCATATGACTCATTGCCCGACACCCCTTTCCGGTGTAAAATCGTCCAAAAGTAGTAGCCTCGGAATCCGTTGCTGAACAGTACTGCCAATGATTTTAACTTTACTCTTTAAGCAATATGAAGGAAAAAATAATACTAAAAAAGAATCAGTGCAATAATGCAAAAAGTAAACATCAAATAAAGCCGCATTTTACATCTACACAAAAAGGTAAAAATGTCATTCACCAAGACTCACGCCAAAATCCATCAAATACAAAAATAACAATGCGCCATCTCTGCAGCAAATATAATGTAATAAACTGATGCATTAATTTGGATCCATCTAATAAGAATTCTTGCGTTATGCTCTCCCTGCGTAGGTGACAGCATAGAAATTTGCCACAAGTGAGCATTTTATCCTGCTCCTGCCATGTGGGCGTTTATGAGCATCCGGAAATAATATTTTCGGGAAGAAAAGGTCGCCGTTTGGAAAGAATTTACATTAGACGATTACAGACAGAAATCTTGTTTCAGCAATACAATTTATGACATAATACTTTTAGTTGTACATCTTTAAAGGCATACGGCATTTGTCAACAAAGTACGCCAAAAACGGAATTTGGGCAAGTAAGTGCTGTTACACTCTAGTAGAAGGCAAAAAAACTACTTTATTTATCGATTTGAATTGTTATATGTAAGAACAGAGAGAGAAGAGAAATCACTAAATAAAAAAGAATTTTTCAAACCTGTCTAAAACCTGGGCTAAATGGTCTCACAACACGAATTCAAGCACATACCCAATTAGATGGCCTTAAAAGTTGGAATCCTTCAAGTAATAATCAAACACACATTTTTATTCTTAAAATACATCAGTGCAACATATTCTAGGTTAAAAAATATGCAAAAAGTAAGAAATTTATCATAAAGCTTTTTTTAGATTTTTTTTCCCCGTGAGACATGACAACACACGTAGATTTATACAAAAAAGGAAACTGTTTTTGTGCTGATTCTCGACAAGACCTATGTTTTAATCGTAATTCTACAGCAGAAAACTTTTTTTCCATTCTCGAACATTCTTCGAAGGAGGGAAATTTCACAACCCGAAAATTGGGAGCATTTCCACAAGAGAAAAGTTTGTGATCTGTACCTCACAACAGTACAGAAAAACTTCAGCTTTAAATACAGTAGAACCTCGATTATCCAGGCCTCTATCAACCGATGTCGGTGTTAACCGAACCCATACCAGAATATCGAACAGTTTTTCCACTTTTTTTTTTTAATAAAATCAACTTATTTTTTTAGAAAAGGGTGTCAAAGTTTGTACTGAAGCCAATTTTTACAGATTCTCACGATGAAAAGGCTTATAAATCATCATTATCAGAAGCTTATCTTTTATAACTCAAGAAGTTATTTAGAGAAAAAAATAAAAACACAGTTCCATTCTTAAAGCACTTCAATAGTGATGCGAAGCAATTCCATACATTTTAATGAAAAAATGGCACTATAAATGTGTCGGAAAGTTGAGTGCTGTTCAGCGGGAGAAAAACCAGCGGAAGCTCCCCTAAACTTTCTCGTATACTTCCCTAAAACTGTGTCGTTTCCCCTCCCCCCGCGTGGATAAAAAAAATTCGAACCTACTGTAACCCAGAATCCAATGACTATCGGAAGGTTTTTCACTGTAGATTATAGTGATTGGAAAATATTTAGGTAAAGAATCAAATTCAAAGAGATGCGTACCGATTAAAACGCATCTATCACACACTGCTAGGTTCCACTCTTGCCGGCTCAAGGACAAAGTAACGTAATCCATCCGCGTGCACAGAGATTGCTACCAGAACGCATGCGTATGGAGAATCGGATTAGAAAAATTAATTATGCAATTTGAACAACTTTTTTTTAAACCCATTGACACAAAAATTGGACACAAATCTACAAGTAAGGTAAGAAGGCCACATACCAAATTTCATTTATCTATGTAATTTTGTTAAGAAGTTATTGCGATTAAAAATATGCGATTATACAGACCGAGAGACAATCAACACTTTGACGGATTTGGTCCAAAATTTGATACGGACAGTTGAGCGGGAGAGAAAAAAATTGAGAACAAATACTCTTCAAGAATCATTGGGGAAGTGCAAAAGAAATAGCGAGAATCGGTATCATTCGCCTAATCAAAACTAATTAACGTTTCAAAAAATGCAGGTAAGAAGTTTGATAACTAATAAGAGTGCTTGTTAAAGTGTTAATACGTGATAGTATTTTTGAACTTATTTCTATAATTTCAAATAAACAATTTTGGAAAACTTTCTCGTTAAAGAAATGAAGACATGATTTAAAATTTAGTCTTCATTAACCGAGTATTCGATCAAACGAGGAGATTGAAGCATCAATCAGCTCGGGTAACGAGGCTCTACTGTATTCAGATGAGTTCAAAAGCAATAGGCAGTTAGCGAAGGCACTAAATTTTTAACATTTCAATTCTAAATTTTAAGTTTCAAATCTCTCAAATATATTTTTTAAAATGTCATTCCCTTAGCTTATTTTAATTTATAAAATCGCTTGAAATTATTGACCTAAGTTTCATGTTTAGTTGTTGAGAAATTTACAGTTTACAAATCTCTCAAATATATTTTTAAAATGTCATTACCTTAGCTTACTTTAAGTCATAAAATTGCATGAAATTATTGATCTAAGCTTTATATTCAGCTGTTGAGAAATTTACAATTTATATTCCATTAAATTTTAGCATCGAAATTTTTTAAAAAATCATGAAATTTAACAGAAATTCACTGCAGAAAATTTATTATTGCTATCTAAAAAAGATTTTGTCGATGATTTATGTTTAAGCACAAATGAATTATTTAAAAAAAAAAAAAGAATAAATGAAGACACTCACTCACAACACTCACAGGGCAATTATTTAAAACAAAATAATAAATGAAGATAAACAGGGCAACACTCACGCAGTTAAAGAAAAGAAAGATATTTTCGAAAAGTTCTGTCAACAAGGATCATAAAAATATATTTATTAATTCTTCAAAGAGAATTATTGCGAGCAAGAGATAAACTTGACAAAATAAAAATATTTTCTTTCGACATAATATTCAACAATTCCAGTTGATAAATGATAAACTGAAAAAAAAGAACATCGGTCCTAAAATATGTTAAATGAAATATTTAAAATTCCAGAAATCTAAACACTGCATTCAATTTCGAGATTCAAATAGATTGCACTTCATTTTTAAAGAATAGAAAAGATAAACATATACCTTAAGCTTGGTTTTTTCTCCCCATTTCGGACAAGTGAATTCTTTACCTCAGAATAAAACTTAATAAATGAACGTAAAATAATTATATTATTTTAAAGCGCGATTTGCCATAATATATTAAACAGACTAATACTTCCAAGACGTGAAGTGAATAGCAAAAAAATCAATATCAGTATCATAATCAATTAAAAGCAACAAACTGACGATTTATTTAAAAATCTTCGCACTTCATTTGTATCAATAACAACTTTGAAAAAAAGAGAATGATATGCACCAACTTCATTGCAGAAAAGGTACAATAAAAGACAACATATTTCAACAGAATCTTTGTTTTAATAGTGGGAATCTTTTGGGGTCTTTTTATGATTTTCTTTCCCAGTAACATATAAATAATAGTCTTTATTTTGATGTTGTAACATAACTCATGCCCTAGTTGGTTTTTTAAGCTAGTTTATTTATTGTTTCTGAAGAGATAACAGTTCTTGAAAGTTCTCGACTTAAGGGGGGGGTTGTTGCATCCCCTTCTTAACGATTTCCAGTCTGCTTGCTTATTTTATTGAATTAACGCCGCATTCGAAGTAGAAATGAGGGAGAAAATTACATTACATGGTTGTCCTTAACAAAAACAAAAAAAAGTACAACTTTACGTGTTTTAAGAATGCAAGCAGTAAAAGTTTTTTTCTGTCATACATTTTTTATTGTTATTTTCGTGTACTTCGAAATTTATTTTCTTTTCTAACGATTTATACCCATTTCTTAAACTTTATATGCAAAAAGTGAGACTTAATCACCAAATTTCAAATCAAAAATTTTTCTTCTGTCATTGACGTATATCGCTATTAAAATAACAGAAGTGCTCTCATTAAAGAAAATAAATTTTTCAAAATCGTATCCGATTATAAAATAGTGCGAATGAAATAGCGTTCGTGTGATGTTATTATAAATCTACATAGTAATGATTCGGGGGAAGCATGAAAGTTACTGTATTCTGGTCTGCAACTTAAGCTTATGGCAAGAAAAATAATCCTGCAATAAAAAAAGAGGGGACACGAATTTTACAACCATCTAATGTGTTAGGATTATTAAGAAATGTACACCGATCCTGATTTGCGAAATGTAACCTCCCTAGGCTTTGTAATTGTTACAGCTCGGTTCTTAATTTGAGCTTTCGTGTCTAACTAATACATCATCCATCCTTTATTTGAATAAAATATGAATCCTGACTCTTTGTTATGCGTGTACTAGTATCCAGAAAAAAATTACAAAAAATCATTAGCAGCAACAAAATGATAGTTACAAGGCACATAAATGGAGACATATCATGCATGCGACTGAAGTTTTAGCCTTTAGAGGGAAGTGGAATTAAACGAATAAATGACAGGCAAGAATGGCAACGGAAAAGTGCAACTTCCGTAGACGTACAGTGTAGATTAGTGCACGGTAGATAGATGTACGACACAAAATCTAAAAAGAAAGACTGCCAGGCTGACGAACACTATACCTGTAGAAGCCCCCCACCCCCTCCAGGGAACGATTATATGGCTCTTTACAGCCAATTGAAATGGTACTTCGTAATGTGGGAACAGTGCTTCATTTCTGCGTGCGCTTTTCATCATGCGCCAGAGTAAAAACAGGAGTAATATAAAAAGCTTTTGTGCGTCATCTTTGGAATTCTCTTTTTGACTCATCAGTGCAATGTTGATATCCGAGTTTGATTAATTACTTTAATTTTATTTCAAATCTTTTTTTATGTTTTATTAAAGTTTATTTTGTTTATAATCTGCGTTAGTCATTCGGAGTCCTACACAAGCTAGTTGGATACATATAGTGGTGGAAAATAACATCGAGTGTTTATATGATTCAGCAGTTGACTGCAATATAAAATTTAACACAAGCTGCGACCACAGTACTTCCACATAAACTGAACAGAATGCACCAATTGTTACTAGGGATATGATGTAGTAAAGAATTTACATCAATATAGTAAAACAAGCAACAAGACACGTGTCTCAGCACAGAGGTCTTAAATATGACGCGTAGCTTAACTCTTGTGGAATGAAGACGTAATGGTTCCTTCTATATCAACGCATAAAATCCATGCCACACTGGAAGAAGTTAGTTTGCAGGCAGTGTCTATTATAAAGACAGCCATCAACACATATACATCGACAAGAATACTAAGAAGGTCTAACCTGAACAGTCGTACGACAAATACTAATCACTGGTTCTCATGTAAGAATCACGTTTCCGAATGTGCTTATTGATGTGCGATACCGAAGGAGATAGGGCAGCTAGGGTGATTTTTATACCACTCCTGCAAGCGACATACTGCTCTTAATCCAGGCAAGGCAGAAATCTTTTCTCAATTATCCCATACTATTTGACATGCTACGCTGTTACGGCGTTGCACATATATAGAAATTGGCAAAAGGATTCGGACTTACTCTCAAAGCGTTGGATATAAATAGATTAAAAACATCCTGCGATTATACACAAAACAAACTCAAAAATAGTCCGCGAATGGGGAGTTAGAATACAATCGAGGCTTAAGGTACGATCAGCAACAAAGATTGTCATCAAGTGCAAATGCAGGTGGAAATTGACTACAAAACAGTTAGTTGATTACTTGTAGCATTTCTATGCCACAATGTATCTAATGCACCACTTTTCAGGACAGCAGTGCATCTTCATATATATTCTACCATCAGTCAGAAGATTTTTCAAGCTATTTCAGTAATATCTTGACAAAACAATCACCACACAAGTCACCGGCAGAAAATGTTTGTGGCCATCTTCGAATAAAGTGTAAATAATGGCTTACAATTTCGAAGAAGCTATATTTAACTCTCTGAACGGGACATCGGTCATTAGGACCACTAAAGTGTCAGTGGCGTAGCTGCAGCTTTTGCCGAACATGCAAGATGCCGTAAGTTACATAGGGCACATAAACTTCAAAATTAAAAAATAAATTCCATGGGGGAAAAAAAAACATTTTATTAGTAGCGTAATCCGTCGTTTGTCGTCTCTTGATCTCTGCAGAAAGGTTGCGAAATCGCGCGCCCATCACCAGTTCTTTCTCCACGTATCCGGAATTTACCGACAAAAGCCGAAATATATGAATTACATTATTTTTTTATGTACAAAATAAAAAGATTGAGCTCGTGCCGTTGCTATTCTTAGTTACAAAATTCTTGTCTAAAACTGATTTTGCCGCCGTTTTCGCAGTCGCGCCGGGGGTGGACCGTCCTCCCCCTTTTAACTACGTCAATGTAAAGTAATGCATTCAAAGGATGTTCCAGTTTAAGGTTAATACCACATAGCCACTTTAAGCCTAAAAAGTAATCAGGCCGGCTTCAGCAATGCACCAGTCGATCAAATTTACACAATTCCATTAACATACAATGCATATGAATGCTGGACTACAATTTTGCTTTATGATGTAAGATAATTTGTTCGAATTTTTTGAAATCAAATCTTAAAATGAATGAAAAAAAATCTCAAAATGTGTTATCCGCATCTTGTGAATTCAAGGAAGTGTTGTTGAAAACTTTTTCAACTGAACTAAACGAAATTTTATGTTTAAACTTGATTGGAACCTTTTAATAAACATTTAAAACAAAGCTTTATGATGTAGGATAATCTGTGTTATAGCTAGCAACGTATGCTGCTTTTCTTTTACTATATTGATCTCAATACTTTCCGGCCCTGTGATGCCATTTAGCAACACCGGTTTAACCTTTCTAAGGCTGTGTAAAGTACACTTATGACCAAATTCATTTAAATGCCCATGGTAAGCTATTTTACCATATCGACTGTCTCTTAATTACTTTAAAAACGACAAAAAAATGTTAATAAACACTTTAACCATAAAATGTTTTATCTTAACACAATCAAATTAATAATATTAATTATTTTGAGATAGTAATATGTCAACACTTAATTCTGAAAAGAAGGTTGGCTTAAGTTCTAGCCAAATTTTTTGATGAAGTAAAAACCTAGATGTTCCAATTTGTTATCTCAAACCATAACAAAGAGTCTTGATTTGTTATAAATTAATCAAATAAATTAACAAATCAAATGAATTTAATCCAATAAGCTAATTGAATTTCTTTTCTTAAATAAAAAAAATATATTAAATAGCATTACTGAAAAAAAACGCCTCTTTAAAGGGTTAAATTGACTTATTTTAATTAATATAAAAAGTTCTTCCACTAGAAAATTCTTTGCGTATTCTAATTTTACAAAATCTATACAATAGCCAAGCTGAAAAATATTAGCTTTTATATAGCGTTGTAGTTTCTCCTTATATGAGTACACAACAATTAATCAAAATAGATATTGTTTAACAACGGATTCGGAAACCCTCCGCGCTTTTGCGCATGGGCCGGGCGGAGTTATTTTCATCAAAATAGGGGGGAAATGAAGACTGGAAGGGTGATGTTTACATTTTACTGAGCGTGATCTAACAAAGAACTCCGGAAATGCGCTCATATGACTCATTGCCTGACAGCCCTTTCCGGTGTAAAATCGTCCAAAAGTGGTAGTCTCGGAATCCGTTGCTGAACAGTAGACATAAACCGTCACTTGTTTTGTTTCCAAGACAAATCCGTAATATTTACGTATCTCTTCTTCACACACTGCATAAAATTAAGGATTTCGATTTTATTTGCATCAACTGCCAGACTTCCTTGGATCTTATATCATCAGTTAACAAGTAACAGTGCCTATCTCTTTTTTTTTTTTTTTTTTTGAAATTTCAAAGAGGAAAAAAAAAATTTTTTTTCCGCAAGCATTTTTTTTTTTCCCTTCCCAGATCTGGTAGGAGCATGTGCTCTCGTGTTCATATCAAATGCTAAAAAAATGCAGAAATATTCGTTATTGGTTGCGAGAAATTCAGTTTTTCCTTCCAATTTGAAATTTCAAAAAATTGAGATAGGTGCTGTTGCTTGTTAAGCGACAATATTCAGTACCAAAGACAAAGCAACATTTCGTTTATTCAAATAAAACACTAAACTTCTTTCCAGAAAAATGAAAATATTTATGTATTTAACACACAGTCTCTTTTATCCCCCTCCCTCATTTTTAGGCTGAAAATAAACCCTTATCCTAGCGAAGCCCCAAGACTGCTATCCGGCAGCTGGTCTATTGTAAGTGTGCGTGTCGTTCAAGCGCTGCTCTCCTAACAAATCAATCCCGACCTAACTTAATTTATAACTTGCAGGCGATTGAAGAGGATTTCCGTTATGGTATTTTCATCGACCTTGGAAAGAAAAAAAACAGACGATTACAAATACGAAAAAAGGGCAGATGCTCGAATAATTTGATAGCTTTTATTACTTTCTCGTATACGAAGTATACAAAGAGAAAGTATTGTAATCGTCAAAAAATTCGAACTCGACATTTTGACGAATCTCCACGTTTTAGACCTCCCTGAGTCCGAAAAACACAATTTTGGAATTATGTCTGAGTGTCTGTCTGTCTGTCTGTGAACATGATAACTCGAAAACTATTAGAGCTACGGGGATGAAATTTGGTATGTGATTTCTGTACATAATTTGTAGGTTTCTACCAAATTTTGGACAAAATCCGTCAACGGGAAGTCTGTCTGTATGTCCGCGGCCATGTTAACATTATAACTCAAAAACTTGAATAGCTAGATGGATAAAATTTGGTACAGAGTTTTATCGTCATGAATATAGGTCCGTATAAAATTTTGGGCCAAATCCGTCAAAGGGTTGACTGTCTGTCGGTCTGTTTAATCGCATCTCCAACGAATCCGCTTTCTCCACGCGCATGCGTACTGGACGCAATCTTCTGTGCACAATATTTATTGACTCCTGCTTGGCGCTTTTTTTAATCCGATTCTCCCACGCATGCGTAATGGTAGCAATCTGTGCACGCGGGAGGATTATGTGACTTTGTCCTTGAGCCAGCAAGAGTAGAAATCGGTACGCATTTAAATCGGAACGCATCTCTTTAAATTTGATTCTTTACCTAAATATTTTCTGATAGTCATTGGATCCTGGGTTACAATAGGTTCGAATTTTTTTATCCACGCGGGGGGAGGGGAAACAGCACCTTTTTGGGGAAGTATACGAGAAAGTTTAGGGGAGACCCGCTGGTTTGATACACAGAAATTTTAAATCGGTGCATATATAACATACGAACATGAAATCGGAAAACGGAATAATCAATCTTATACCAACGAAGATTGTAGATCTGCAAAAGTGGGGAAAATCAAATATTAAATACATGCGAGCAAATTTGAAATAAAAGACCTCAACTCTCTGAAAATATTTACATATTTTTGAAAATATCGGAATGGTTATCAATGCCAAAAATAATAAAGGAAGGAAAGAATAAATAGCAGATTTTGCTTCTTAATCAGAAAGAAATTTTGATTTTATTTCCTTCAAGAAACTCTAATTACCAAATTAATGCTTGATTAACGTGCTGGTACCTTTTATTTATTTATTTCATCTTCAGAGAAACCAATTTCTTCCGCTCCACCAGAAATGTATCGATTTAAAAACTAACTATCTAATAACGTGTAATTATACTGCAAAAATTAAACAAATAAATGATGTTACGGTTACTCAGGCGAGTTCCGTAATGCAGTGCAGTTATTTACTTATTTTAGATTCCAAAATTTTAAAATAGAAACACATACAACTTATAGCATTCGTTTATGCATAGAATATGAAAACAGTGACACACAGAACTAAATAGTCCACATTCTATTTTAAAAATTCAAAAATAACGAGAACCAATTTCGAAAGTGCTAATGAAAAATAAGCAAATCTTTCAATATCCATACAAAAGCATAATGTTTTCGCACACTTTCACGCTTCAAAGGCAGCGTTTTCTTTTTAGTACAGTACAGAATCGCTAATCCAAACCAGCTGGAGTCCGATCGCATTTAACGTAAGCATTTAATCATAAATCCAAAACGAATAAAGAGCTATCTCAGCAAGAACCTACAAAAAGCAAAATAGTTAAAGTATAATTTGTTACGCTCTATATGTATGTACAATTATAATCATGAACAGTAAATAATACAAAATAATCTATTAACGAAAGATTTTAACTATTTTTAAACAATTTTTGTGGGATGCAGTTCACTGGACATTTCATAAT
>BGPR01048633.1:0-11505 GCA_013235015.1 Araneus ventricosus
GATGGGTAAATTCCCTGCAATCCAGATTTACCTTCGGACTTTTTCCGGATGTAGATTTAAAAAGATGTTTTGGAGACTTTTCTATTAACCAGATTTTAACTGGACATGATAGTTTTCCTGCCCATCAGGGTCGTTTTTTTGGGAAGAATAGTAATTGTATGTGTCATACTGAGAAAGGTACTGTCTCACATTATATTTATGGTTGTCCTCTTTATGAGCATATTAGGAGGAGTTATTTTCCTGCAAATTTTGCTACTTTGGGCATTCTGGATCTTGTCCAGAGTGGTCATTCAAGAAAAAGTTTAACTGAAATTGTCAAATGTGTCTTGCAGGTCTCACTTGAAAGTTGAGTTGTTTTTCTTTAGTTGTAGTTTTGTTAGTTTGTGTTTTAATTTTAGTTACTTTGATTTATTGATTGGCATGAACTTTGCTTTTAAGATTGTAAATATGGCCTCCATTGACTGAATCTTCTTTTGTGGAGAAACTCCATTATTTATGGTTGTTTTTCTTTGTAATGTTTTTCTGTGTCTTTAACTGAAATTAATTAACTAATCTGTATTGTTTGCAACAACTTTGTTAGGCTTATTAATCTCTATCTGATAAATGGATTTAGTTCCGACCATCTTACGAACATCGTCGCAACATCACTGACGACTTTGATGTATCTTACCTATCTTATTAATTTGTCATTTTGTAGGTGTCATATTGATGAAGGTTCTGTTTCATATTATATTTATGGATGTCCTCTTTATGAGGATATCAGGAGGAGTTATTTTCCTGTAAATTCTGGATATTGTCCAGAGTGGTAGTTCATGAAAATGTTTAATTGAAATTGTCAAATGTGTCCTGCAGATTTCATTTGAATGTTAAACTGTTTTATTTTTTGATGTTGTTCTTTGTTTGTTTGTTTTTTTCATAACATTTTGTAAAATGAAAACTGGTACGGTCTGTATTAACTTTATAATTACTTATTCTCGGATTAAGTTCCGGAATCATTTTAGTTACTTTGATTTATTGCTTGGCATGAACTTTGCTTTTAAGATGGTAAATATGGCCTCCATTGACTGAATCATTTTGTGAAGAAACTCCGTTATTTATGATTGTTTTTCCTTGAAACCCTTTTTGTTGCTTTAATTGGAGTTAATAATTGATTTGTATTGCTGGCAACAACTTTATTAGACTAATTGGCCTCTATTTGATAATTGGATTTAGTTCCGACCATCCTGCGAACATCGTCACAACATCGCGGATGACTTTGATGTATCTTTCTATTTTATTTGTTTGTCATTTTGCATGCGTCATATTGAAGAATGTATTGTTTTCACTATATTTTTGGATGTCCTATTTCTGAGGATATATGGAGGAGTTATTTCCCTGTAAATTCTGGATCTTGTCCAGAGTGGTATGTTCAAGAAAATGTTTATTTGAAATTGTTAAATATGTCCTGCAGATTTCACTTGAATATTAAACTGTATTATGTTATTATGCCGTTCTTTGTTTGTTTATATGAGAATATTTTGTAAATTGTATTTTGTGTTCTTTTGTAAAGTGTATTTTGTGTTTTATTGAATAAAGAAAGTGCCGGTGCGGCTGATTGGCTTCTGGTGGGGCTTGGGTCTCCGTGGTTCTTTCGGGCGGTGGTTGCTTGAACTTGGACCCCGGATAGGTATCTTGTAATTTCTTTTTCTTCATTTTTTTGTACGACGCGTTCTTTTATTTGTTTTAGTTCTCTAATCTGTTTGTTTTGTGAACTTTTTCACCAGGTTCTCATCGGGCAGGTCTGTAGCTGGTTTATTGAGGTGACGGGGAAGTAGACGGAGGTGTGGTTGTGGTCTTAGGGGGTGGCTCCACCCTGTCCGATTGGTTTCTTTCTCGGCTGGGCTGTCGCTCGACCGGTCATTTGTATTTGTTCCCTATGCCTTGTTGCAGGACGAAGAACATCGTAGTCTGGTTATACTTTACTGATACATTCACAGACACATACGAACAAGAAACCTTTTGCGTGCTACGTATGTAATAGAACATATCCTCTGCCAACTACTTTACTGACATATTTAAAGACGCATACGAAAGAGAAACCTTTTGCTTGTGAGGTATGTAATAGTACATTTTCTCAGCGTTCTAGTTTACTGACACATTTACGGACACATTCGAAAGAGAAACAATTTGAATGTAACGTGTGCAATAAAGCATTTTCTGACAAGTCGAATTTAATGAGACATTTACAGACGCATACGAAATAGAAACCTTTCGCATGTTACCGCATATAATACATTTTTTCTGCCCTCTACTTTATTGTCACATTTACAGACGCATACGAAGGGGAAACTTCTTGCATACGACTTGTGTAATGAAGCATTTTCTCTTAAGTGGAATTTATTATACAATATTGTTAACCCCTCTTTTTTTTCTTTTCTATTCTCAGAATTTTTTTATAGTTCTTACAAATATTTTACTCAATTGTACACAATTATCACAAGCCCACGAAATAGAACCCGTATTTCATCTGACATCTAATAAAAAATATTTTATCTTCACTCGAATTTAAAAACACATTTACTGGCTCATAGGAAAGAAAAACCGTTTTTAGGTCACTTTTGTAGTGAAAGATTTTCTTAACCCTCATCTCTTAAGGCACATCTGCTGATGCATACCGTAGAAAATGAATAAATCATATTAATTGTAAAGATGTTTGAAGCCATTTCTCAGCAAAATCCTTACACCCGATCTGTACTGACACGTAAGAAAGAGAAACAGTTTGTTTGTGACATGTGCAGTTTGAAAATGTTTGTAAATAATTTGTTTCTACAAATAGGATAATTTTGAAGTCGAAACAATTTATAAACAATTTAGTTTCCATTTTTCACTTTCTGACTGGCAAGCTACCTTAGACACATTACTGCTGGGTGTAAAATTATATTAGCACTGTTTCATTTCACTTCAAATAATACAATTCGTTGCTAGATGCATATTACGGAACTTTTTTCTTCTATAGAATCATTGTGTCTGTGATATAACATTCACTGACGTTCACTAGGAGGAAGCTGCTACACTGATGCATCAAAGCGTTTTCTGCGCGGAAAAGTTTTAAGGGTTACTGAATAAGATAAAAAGAAATTTTGTTATTTGTGAATGTTACGGAAAGTACAATGTTACTGAAAAAATACCCTTAATTTTATTAAAGACAATAAAAGTAAATGAATATTATTAATGGTTAGATACAACACCTTATTTTAATTATTTAATGCTGTTTTTGTTGTTATCTATTCCTGTAAATCGTCTAATTCGAAATTTGTTAGCTAATTATTGGATTTCATTAGAAGCCAGTTTATTAATATTAGAAATGTTTTATCTGTATGAATTAAAATATATTTCATAAACCAGTAATTATCTGCATTTTACTGCAGTTGATGGCAAGCAAAAGTGTCCCCGTGTAACTTCTGTGTGTCTCTTATATCTCGAAGAGTTCTTTTCTCAGCTGTCTTATGCCTTCTTAATTTATATTTCAGTATAAAATAAAACTTATGAATGTTGAAGATTGCTATGCTAATTACATATACAGTGTATTCCAAAAAAGTGAAAAAAGCGTTTATTTCCTTAATTATTTATTCTAGATATAAACTTCCAATGACGGTTTAATTTATTTATTTATTCATTTATTTATTTATTTAAAGAAAAGCAAACTACAGAGAAAACTCCATTTACAGAGTGCTGACAAACACACAAAGAACACAAGTCACAATGAGTAAATAAAAAATAAAAAATATGCCTTAGAAAGCAAAAAGTAGAACACAGAGAATACATAAAATCATAAAACTTATGCAAACGTATATATAATTGAAAACGAAAACACATAATCACAAAACTTTAAGACATACCATAACACCAAAAGCCGTATTTTTTTAAAAAATTTGAAGTTCATTTCCAAAAGGCAAGGGTGAAAAAACCAAAACACGCAAACTCCGAGTCTAATAAAAACACACCAGGAGTTTAAAAGTTTAAAAACGTAAATACACACTCGAGATTTTAAAAAATGCAACACTTAAGATAAAAATAAATTAAACACGGCTCCAAAAACTGGTCGAATACATAAGAATACGGAAAATCAAATAGCATAAAAATCTGAAATGTTGTAGAAAGGCAAAATAAAACCTACCATGCATTTAAAAGATGCAAACATTTCGACTTAAAAGCACCAAGAGGCACATTAAAAATGTCAAGTTCAACAGAGAACATGTTAAAAATTTTATAAAACCTATATAACGAGAACCTGTTAATATAATTAAATTTTGAATATAAATTTGGAAAGGAACTCTGGTTTCTTAAAAATCTGGCGGGCACAGCGAAATCTATTGAGCTCATTATATCATTACAATCAATTGAACCATTAATAACTTTGTAAAAGAAAAGAACGCAAGAAACATCTCGTCTGGAGGATAAACTAGGCATATTAAAAAATATTATGTAGGAGTGAAGAAGATATATCATGCAAGTAAAATCCATTTTTTTGTAAAGTAAATATCTCAAGAAGTTGTTCTGTATTCGCTCAATAATTTCAATTTTTTTTCGGTAATTGGGATTCCAGATAATACTGCAGTATTCCAGATTGGAACGAATATGAGCGCAATACAAGACCTTGAGGGTAAGTTCACTGGAAAATTCGCTGGTTTTACGCTTAAGAAATCCAAGCCTGCGATATGTCTTAGAAGCCATGGTATCGATATGTTGGGAAAAATCAAGTTTGGAGTCAAAGATGATACCAAGATCAGTGACTGTATTTGAGCGTGATAAAACAAGATTGTTAATTTTGTATACATGAATCAAAGGTTGAGCCTTTCGAGTGCAACTAAGAACACTACATTTTTCAATGTTCAAGTGTAATCTGTTGTCTATGCACCACTTAAAAAGACAATCAAGATCTCTTTGTAAAAGAACAGAATCTAAATCGGAACGTATTGAACCAAACAATTTCAAGTCGTCAGCAAATAAAAGGCATCCAGAGTACGTAAAATTTACAAGTAAGGTCATTAATGAATAAAATAAAAAGTAGAGGTCAAATATTACAGCCCTGTGGGACACCGGAAGTACTTGTAAACTCTTGGGAAACAGCATTATTAAAATAAACATAGAGTGATCGCTTACATAAGTAAGAAAGAAGCCAGTCAATCAGATTTACATGAAAACCAATACATTGTAACTTTTTTAAAAGAATGCCAAAATCGATAGAGTCAAAGGCCTTAGAAAAGTCGGTGTAAATAACATCAAGTTGAGAACCAGATTCAAATGAGGAAATAATTTTATCTGTCAAACAAAATAAATTAGTGGTTGATGAGCGCTTTGGTATGAACCCGTGTTGAGATGTGGAAATTAGGTTTTCAACATGGTTGTAAAGCTTTTTATAGATTATACTTTCGAAAATCTTAGAAAAAGGACTTAGAAGAGCAATAGGTCTATAAATTTTACAATTCTGTGCATCACACTTTTTAAAAACAGGAATAATTGTTTTTTTCTTCCAGACTTCAGGAAACACTTTTGTTCTTAACGAGAGGTTAAACAGAACAAGAAGGGGATAAATCAAAAACTCTGAGCATCTTTTAATAATAAAAGAAGGTATATTATCATCACCCACAGTTAGGGAAGATTTCAATTCACTGATAGCCAAAACTACATCATCATAGGTAACATTTTCGATTTTTACAAGATCACCGACGCAGTCGGTTTTGCATTCATCATTTCCATCAAAGTCCGTGCTAGGCTTGAAAACAGAACTAAAACAATCAGCAAATTTCATTTGCGATATCACTATCATTATTATAGCGCACGTTATTATAGAATAAACTATCAGGAGAATTAATGTTTTTATTTTTAAAATAAGACCAAAACGTCCTAGGATCCGAAACCAGATCATTTTTCCATATGCCGTAGGTACGTGTTGTAAATTCTTTTGGATATTATGCTTAACAGAAGATGGTAGGGATTTAAATTCATCAAATAAATCAGGATTAACACCTTTTAAAGCTAATTTACGGACCGAGGCTTTCCTTTTTATTAATCTCTTGGTTTCCATTGAGTACCAGGAAGGAAATCTCAAAGTAGCATTTTTTTCGAAGGAATAGTACTGCTGAAAGCATCGTATAAAGAATTATAAAAGCTAAAAACTGCATCATTTATGTCATTAAAATCAAGTAAAATATTCCAATTAATTTCACGGAAAATATACCACATGGTTAAAAAATATGCCCTTTTAAAATCAAGTCTGGATATATTTACATTCCTCTTATTTAGGTGGGCAGGTACAAAACCCATGGAAACTGACAGAGCAGATGATGTTTGTCTTCATTTTACCAAAGAGCTATCGCTGTGCCTGACAGAAATATCATTAAAATCAACATTAGTCAAAATTAAGTCAAGATATTTATTATTGCAATTAAGAATATTGTTATATTGACCCAGATTAAAAACATTCATAAAATTCGACAATTCAGAAACAATTGGGTTATTATGATCACAAAAATCATTATATATAGGTAAATTAAAATCATCACAAATTAAAATTTTATCAAAAAATTCAAATCCCTCGAAACAATCAAAAAATTTAACATACGAGTCCACGTGAGAGGAAGGTGGAAAATACACAACACATAAAAGCATCTTTTTACTATGATTTAACTTTACTGAAATCCAGATAACTTCGAGATCCAAGCCAGGTACGTTCAATTTACGGGAAAAAAGGCCTTTTTTGATAGCCACGAGAACACCACCCCCACGTCTACTGGAATTAGATGAGGAACCATGGTCCTTTCGGTAATCAAGATAACGATCGTCGAATAGATGCCAGGAATCAATGTCTTCACAAAGCCATGTTTCAGTAACACAAATAACATCATATTCCACAGAAGCCACAGAACTATAGAACTCAACAGTTTTGGTGCGTAAACCACTAACGTTCTGATAAAGCAAAGGAAGTCATTTCGAATCAGTGTTAGTCGAATAAAGTGAGAATTTGTACGAGAACATGATGGCTTTTCATCGGATGGATAATAAAAAGTTTAAAAAAGTTAAATTTTTATATGATCCCATAGTGCAAAAATATCAAACAGTAAAATGTTTTCCTTACATTCATCTATTCACCTACAAAGTTGCACGCTTCTACTTGTAAAACGTACGGTGTTATAGGAACACAAATTTTCTGACTTAGACCGCTTTTTTCCTACACTATATGGATCAAAATCTTCCGGACATTTTCGGATGTAATCATTTTTCGCATTTCTCCAAAAAGGCTGGTGGAACTACACTTGAATTTCGACCGAGTGATGGATAGGCTTAAATTCACTTATGACAGTGAAGATTCGGTAACAAGGACATTTAGGGAACTGACCAATAATTGATGAAAGAAATGACTTCTGCCCACCCGTTTCACAGAATTTGCAAATTCCTAAGCCACTTTCCTACCTGAAATCTGAGATAATGTCAGCTGCTCTAAGCATTTGGCAAGAGAACTGGGATAACGGAGAAACTGACCGCAGTATACACGATATAGGTGCCTAGGGTCTCAAACAAACCAGTAGGATGGAATAGAGAAGAGATAATTTTCGTTACAGGACACGGGCCCTTCACTTCACACCTTCATCGCTTCAACGTTCGAACAATTGTTCGTGCGGCGAAAAAGGAGATCTAATGTACTATGCCACAAAATGTCTGTTTACACTCTCCTGGCATTTCGAAACTCCTACAGTGCCACTTTAATGGCAGTGGTTGAAAAACATTCTAATGAATAACTTGTCAAGAACCCGACTTCGACTCCTAATGCGCTTCATATGTGATGAGAACAATCTCATTGTAGAAAACAATTATTGAGCACGCATCCACCCTGACTTACACACACTTCCGGTAATTTATGACTCTTCTTTTATTTCTTTTCTCGACGTATTTTAATTTCTTCCATATTCTTTGGTTTTGCATGTTGTTCTTATGTTTGTTTCTTGTCCATTGTATGTTTATTTTTTTCATTATTATTTGCTTTTGTCCCTGTTATATGTTTTTGTCCCTTCTAAAAAATAAAATTTATCTCTATGCATCCAAATCGGAAAGGAGCCAAATGGCTCTAAACACGGGGATGCAGGTGGTGTAATGGTTCTGCTTAATATGCACATTGATTATGTACGTTTCCATAAAAATGGCACATATATTTTGAAAGATATAGAGGTTTTCTTAAAAATTCCTAAATTTTCCAGCATGTTTTTCGCTTCTGAAACGCAGAGTTTTCAATAATATTATACGAAACTTACAGAATATTTGACAATATGTTAGAATGCATTGTATTAAAGTTTGAAGTAAAGCCTGTAAACCTTGTTCAGTATCCTGAATATAAATATTTTAAGTGAATGATTTTTTAACTGCTCATGTTCAAGACGTAGGGTAATTTTTTTCATATCTTTAAGGCCAGATGTATAGGGAAACATAAAAATTCCAGTTGAATAATTTTATGATTTAGAAAGATATTGGAATTTCCGTGAGATGAATTTCTTCTTCTCTCTAAGCGAAATAAAATTTTCTCACAAATTGGTATTTTTAGACTTGAATTTTCGAATAAAATTATAGAATTTTGAAATGATTGAATATGGTGAATAGCCAGGCCTAATTATATATGAATTACGTAATTTAAATTGCAGTTAGATGATTACTATCAGAAATTTCGAATGTGAAATTAATCCAGGCAAACATAAAATCTTCTATCTTGTCAGAAGTGATTGAAATGAGGTAAGGTATTATCGAGTTGTGCTCATCGTATATCATATATGCCCTATATATCTGGCTTTGAAGTTACGAAAGAGAAACTACGCCTCCCACATGCGCAGTAAAACATTATTTACTACAAATACTCCATATTTCCTCGAATATTCAAAGTATTTACATCGAATTTTAAAGGAATGCTTTTTTAACATATTGTCAAATATTCTATAAGTTTCGTTTAATTTTATTGAAAACTCTGTATTTCATAAGCAAAAAACATGAAGGAAAATTTGGGAATTTTTAAGAATACCTCTTATATCTTCCAGAATATGTACCATTTTTTGAAAATGCACGTAATCAGTGTGTATATTAAGCATAACTATTCATGAAATTTTCAAATCATTATCAGCTTTCTGTGAAACGGAGTGGAGCAAATCATTTTGTTCGTCATTTTTTTTCAAACATTGAGATAGATGGGGTTACATGTTAATCGACGATATTTCAGTTATATTACTGAATATTTATTACCCTTTATAAGCATCAAATACTGTAATATCTGCGTCACTGTATTGTATAATTTTTGTTATTTTTCAATACAAGCTTTCTTTATTTCATAAAACAAAATTTTATAAAAATTATACGTTTTCATATCATACATTCGAAATACTACATTTAAAAAATCCAACATATTAATTATAAATACAAAAATGAACAAATATATTTATATACATTAAAGCACCGTTTCTACGTCTTTCAAGGGGCCGACGTGAAACGATGTATGAATGAAAAGACCTATAATCGAAATTTTACTAAACAACGTTGATTACTACAGTTAAATGCTATTAATGCACATTCATTTACGAATATTAATTTTAAAGGGTTTTTATGATAGTACTAATATATTATTAAAAGATATGGAAATAAATAATTAAGTTTTCAAATTAAAGATTTATCATAAAAGTGAAAAGATCATACCTTTACTGTATATCTTGAGTACTAATTATACAAACAGTCGGACCTCTATTTAACGAACCTCTATTTTGCGAACGTTTCCTTGGAACCAAGAACATTTTGCGAATTTCGACTTAAAATAACCTCCAAATAGCGAAGTGCGTTCTCTATTTAATGAACTTTTTCTTGTGATCTAATATTTTTTTTCTCCCTATTTATCAAAATATTTCTGAAAATTTCAAACTTATTCTTTCTTTTAACACATTTTATGGTGATCAATGACCTTGAACTGGTTTTACCAGTCGCCTAACTCAATGAGAGCAGTTAAATCGCTGTAATTCTTTGCATTTTATCCAGGAAGTGCAAACTGTATCCACCCCACTATCCATTTCATTAGAAAAATGTTCAATGTCCCCCTTTCACCCTCAATGGAGCTGCCTCGTGTACTTGAACTAGTCTCCCGTTTTCTAGATTATTGATCAGAGTCGTGCTGGTAATTTTGGTTATTGTAGCTAGAAAATGTCAAAGCGAAAGTGCTTGAGCATCAAATAAAAATAATTAATTCTTCATGAGGTGGATAAAGACATGAAGAAAAAGGATATTGCTTTAAAATTTGGTATTCCTCCAAACAGCTTATCAACCATAATAAAAAATCGTGATAAGATACAAAATTATGATTCATTGAATTCTTGTTCAAAACGTTTAAAAGCTTGTGTCTATGAAGATGTGGATACACGCAATGCGAGATAAAAATGTTCCGATCTCTGGGCCTTTCATAATTGAGAAAGCTATTCAATTTGCGAAGGCAATGGGATACGACGAATTTCGAGGAAGCAATGGATGGCTTGAAAAATTTAAGAGAATACACGGAATTATGGTAAAAGCAATACGGAGACACTGAATAAAATTTTTAAAAAATATAAGCCAGAATACATCTTTAATGCGGATAAGACTGCTTTATTTTTTTCAATGTTTGTCTCAAAAGACATTAACATTTAAAAAGGAAAAATTGCTTTGGAGGGAAACAAAGCAAAGCAAAATTAATTGTCATGTTAGGTGCAAATATGACTGGACATCAGAAATTGAAACCATTAGTTATCGGAAGAAGGAAAAATCGAAGATGTTTCAATGGCGCAAAATCTTTGGAGGTTGATTGTGACTTTATCAAAAAATCTTGGATGACGTCAGAAATTTGTGGAAAACGGGTTCAAAAGTTGGACAAACTTATGATTAAAGAGTTTCTCAAAATTGCTCTCGTGTTTGACAATTGACCCGCCCATCCGAAGGAAACCAACCAAAAATTGAAAAATGTTACAGTTTTTTACTTGCCACCAAACACTACATCAAAACTGCAGCCAATGGATTAAGGGGTGATAAAAGATGTCAAAATATACTATCACAAGAGAATACTGCCAAAAGATAACATTGAACTTGAGAACAATAATCCATGCCAAATATCAACTTACGGGAAAGAATATCAGAAATTTCCAAAGCATGGAACTATGATGTCACAGATCGTACTATTCGCAACAGTTTTGCGAAAGCTGTATTCTTTGTCAGTAATTCGGCAAGTACGGAAGATGAAGACGATATTCCCTTAGAGGGTCTTAAAAAATGTTTATACAGCTAAGGGAAAAAGAAGAAATTAACGATGATGTGCTGATTGATGATTTTCTTTCACTTGATTCTGAAGCTGAAACGTCGGAAACACTAACTGAATTGGATATTTTGGACAGTGTGAAAAATAGAAACAATACAGCAATGAATTGCGACTAAGACGAAGATGATGAAGATGGAAATGATCATGATGCAGAAATAAAC
>BGPR01048634.1:0-11505 GCA_013235015.1 Araneus ventricosus
CACTTAACTTTGATATTATTGTGGATTTATTCTCGCCGATCTTCAACATGTCACGGATAACGATATCGTACGGCTATTGTTAGTTATTAGTTAATCATTTATAAGGGGTACTTTTCATTAATAAAAATAGTTATAACTTTTATCTGTACTAATAAAATAAATTTTTATAAATTAATATTTTTATTCATTAACTGAAATATTATTGTTTATTAAGTCATTTTTTTATAAAAATAAAAAGGCATTATGTATTTTAAAATTGATTTAAAATATCAATTATTATATTGCGCAGAAATTTGTTTTTCTGGATAAACCTCACATAAATAGTGTCTAGAATAATATAAAATGATACAAATTACAAAAGATATTATTATTCAAAAAAAAATCTTTTGCAGTTTTAGCTAGTAACCAATTATAGCAAAGTTACCCTCTACAGTAAAGTTAATGAACCTGCATCTTTTATCACAACTGAGAGCGAAAATAATTCTCTAGCCTACTAAATTCTAACTATCAGCCTTTGTATAGGTTTAATAATAATTTTCGTTACATTTTAGTATCACCTCATTCAGACGTAAGATTTTTTTTTCAGGATAAACCTCACGTAAATAGAGTATAGAATAGTATAAAATGCTACAAATCATACAAGATCTTATTCAGAAAAAACCCTTCAGAGGTTTTACCTGGCAACCAATCTGCAGTAAAATTAATGTGCCCTCATCCTTTATCAACATGAGGGTGAAAAGATTTCTCTTGCCCACTACATTATAGTTGAAACTTTTTTATAGGTTTAAACTAATGACTTTAACTTTCATCACGTTTTAGTAACATCTTATTCACTAGCACTTCGAGTGAAGAAATTATGAACCATTTCACCTGCTATTAGCTTATCTCAACGCGTTAAGAACTCATCAAGCTTCAGAATGTCCTTTCGTGTTTAGCCGCTTCGAGATAAAACAAAGTTAGGTTGGGTAATTCAACCCCACATTCCAAACATGAGGACTAAGAGCCTCATCTCGAGATGAGATCACTTAATTAGTCCATCTTCGGGAGAAAGGGGAGAAGGTTTGCTTCTCCCTTTCCTGAATAATTACGAGTCAAGCGCAACACTGTCAATTAATCGAATGGATATTCGAAACCCCTTTCACTTCAGTTCGCGACCCCCTCTTCCTAGCTGCGCACCTGCCAAACTCTTTGGATTGGGCACTGTTCCGTCTAAAATGAAACTTAATTGATGTCAGATACGGGTTACTAATGGTGCAGAGAGTTAAAGAGAGGGGATGGAGAGGGAAATTTCAGTTTTATAATGCTTGAAGAAATTCAAGGAAATCGTTCCATTGGAAGAAGAGAAATGTTTGTAAATTCTAATCATAAATCAATTAAAACATTGTTATTTTTTTGGGATATGACTAAAAATATAAGCAGCGACTGTGTCCTCCCCTCGACTTTCTAGTACACTTAGGGGAAATTGGGGTAAAACCGGGAAGCTACAGGGAAAAGTGGGATCAAACCGGGAAGCTATAGGGGAAAGTGGGATAAAACCGGGAAGCTATAGAGGAAAGTGCTATAAAACTGGGAAGCTATAGGGGAAAGTGGGATACAACCGGTAAGCTAAGGTTCGGAGTCCTGTTGCAGCGAAGATATTCGACATAGAACTCTCAAATGTTATTAAAATATTCATTTTTTATCGGAGTATAATATATCTTTCCAGAAAAGTGACAGTTTCAGTACTTGTTTCATCAATGATTTATTTTTTAAAAGAGTCAAACTACTCGGTTTTATCCCACTAGTGGGGTAAAACCGGGTGTTAAGTAACCCATGTTAAAGTTATGGGAAATTAGGAAAGCTCAATTTTCAGTGGAAAAGTTGCAATCATTTTTACTGTATATAAAAATTTAAGAATATTAGTTACAAAATCCACATGTAAAGCAGTTGTCTTCTTCCTTCCCGCCACTGCAGTTTTCGTGGGCACAGCTAAGACAATTTTTACTTTGGATTAAACCTTCTTCTTTATTTAAATTAGAAAATACATCATTGAAATATAAACAATGAACGTCTGTTGTGATTTTATAGTCGTCATCGGAGGAATCATCAATCTGACTGTCCCGGTCTTACACCACTTGGAGCACCCGGTTTTACTCCGAGTGCAGAGGTTATAGAAAACGAAATAGAACCGAGGAATTATTGGAGTAAATCCTTATTGTTCGATAGGGTATGAATACTTAGTAAACGTATAATTAGCTGGACTAAATGTAGTTTTCATAAATATAATGATTTTTAAGTAAGGATAGTTTAAAATAAAACGAACATTAGGGAGTTGACGTCTTAAAACAAATAAACCTTCACAGATTCAGTGAATTCAACAGCTACAACAAACCACTACGACTGTTCCTTTTTCTTGACTAGTAGAGTGTAATTCAGTATCTGTCCGCTAGATAAGAAAAAAAGCTTCAGAATCAAGGGAACCCTGTTTTACCCCACTTCCCTCTTTTAACCCACTCTCCCCTAAACGCATTTTGTGCTCCGTGGTATAGTCAGTGGCGTAGCCAGTGGGGAGCAAGGAGGTATACATGCGCCAGGGTACAATCTTTGGGGGCTCTACGAAGACAAAACATTAGTGTATTTATGCGCTAGGAGGAGGTAAAAAATACAATCCATGGGCGCCATTTGCCTAACTAAAAAAATATTGATAATTGGGGGCGAAATAATCATTTTGTGCCCCTGAGGCCACTTGGCTTCGCTACGCCATCGGATATAGCGAAGTAAACAGTTTTCCCTATTAGCACACGATATTTCACGTTATCTCCATGATATTGCTACGTTATTCCAAATTCTGCACAACATCGTAAAGATATCTTATGAATATTGTAGCGCATCTTGCGCTAATAGGGTTCCTTTAGACTGTCTGGGTCTAAAATTTGATACAGGCCTACTATTGTGGTGACAAAAACCATATAATTTCATTTATTCTCAAATTTATTTCGTTCTAGAGCAAAGGTTCCTGAACTTTTTCCTCTTTGATTAGTCGTTTTATTTTTGAGTACCCCCTAATGTTATATTCTCATCCCCCAACAATCCCTCAGATCAATTATTTTTATTAATAACGCCAATGGCTTAGTTCAGCTTAAGAGTCAAAGCACTCTAATAAATTTAATAAAATTTGTAGGATTGATTCTTGAATTTAAATTTTATTCTATTTTTCAAAATAGCTTTGCTCAGCGGCTCATGAAAATAGCATCGAAATAATTTCGTATTATGACGCGAGCTAACAATTACTAGAGATTAATCTTTTCCCTTTTTCTTATTTCGTGAATAGGCTTTCGGGGGTCGTACAATTTTCATTCTCATTTTTCATACAAACTTCAGAAAACGAAATTCTAGAATATTCTTATGTTTTGTGTCTTCCGCCATTACCAAGATCTCTTTCCCGTACCCCTAACTGGTCTCCGCGTACCCCCAGGGGTGCGGGTACCACAGGTTCGGAACCTCTGTTGTAGAGTTATCGCGTTCATACATACACGCGCATAGACAATCAACCACTTGAGGGATTGTGTCCACAGTTGGTACCGATCTACCTTCCTGATGATACAACAAGTTGCGTAATTTCACCCTTATACGAGGCGTGTCCGGAAAGTAAGTACCGTTTCATTCTACCGCCACTGCAGCGCTAGTGTCGCAGTTCCGCGCATGTGCACACGTGTCTCTGGTTCATTGTCTGTCCACTGACGCCATTGCAGCCGGATTGTGTTGTGTTTATATGTGTTGGTGAGCGTTCAAAATGTTTAAGACGATTGCCGATCCCGCCGACTGTGAAGTGCGTTCTGTAATACGGTTTTTGAACGCCAAGAAAGTGAAGCCAGCTGAAATTCATCCTCAACTTGTAGAGATTTATGGTGAAAATGTGATGACTGATGGAATGGTTAGAAAGTGGGTTCGACAATTTAATGATGGACGCACCAATGTTCATGACGAAGCACGAAGTGGACGACCTTCTGTTGTCAATGATGGTTTGGTTGCAAAAGTGAATGAGAAATTCGTGAAAACAGACGGTTCACAATAAGAATGCTTTTTGATGAGTTTCCACAAATTTCAAAAACCGTTTTGCACGAGATTGTCACAAATCGCTTAATTTTTCGAAAATATGTTCCCGTTGGGTTCCGAAAATGCTTACGGATGTCCACGAAACGAAGTGACTTGGCAGTGCTTTGAAATTTCGTACCCGATGCAGTGAAGAGGGCAATGAATTTCTAAACAAAATTGTGACCGGTGATGAAACTTGGGTTCGTTCTTGAACTTGAAGCGTGATTTTAGAGGTAGGAGCTTCGACAGCGATGACGACGCAAAAAACGGTGTTCAGCAGTGGCTGTCTTCACTGGCGGCAACCTTCTTTGAAGAGGGTATAGACAAGTTGGTTTCTCGCTATGACAAATGTCTGAACAATGGTAGTAACTACGTAGAAAAATAGTTTATGAAATGCTCTTTCATTTAAAAATAAATTTTGTTTTGAAAAAAACATTTTTTATGCGAGTTTTTCCAAAAAGGTACTTACTTTCTAGACACGCCTCGTAGCTCTTTGCGGTTTTGAGTTATTGCGTTCACATGCAGATGAACGCGCTGACAAATAGACTCCTCGTAGACGGATTTCGCCCAAAATTTGATAGAAATCTGTAATATTTGCGTGAAGATCACTTACCAAATTTCATCCGTCAATCTCATTGCGTTTTTGGATTATCATGTTCTCAAACTGACAGACAGACATTCTAAAAATCGTTTTTATGACTTGGAGGGATCTAAAATGTGAAGATTCATCGATTTCGAGATCGAGATTTTTTTACGGTTATAATACTCGTCATACTTCGAGTAATAGAAAGTAATATTTGGGTCTACTATAGATCCGTACCAAATCTTTAGTAAAATCCGTCGAAGGGTTGACTGTCTACTTGTTTATCCTGTGTATCGTCATAATGCTCGCCCATCCCACAACATCCAAAATAATAGATAATCGTATGAACCATTATATTAGTCTACACAAATAATATGAGTCATCCCTATATGAGTGAAAAGGCATCCGATATATTAACCCTTCGAACGGCAAAAATATTTCAACTGAAAGCTTTGAAAACGGCCTCTCTGTAGCTAAATGATGAACGCAAATGTTTCGGAGCCGGTTTTCGGGTAATAAACACAGAGCAACTTTCTACGCCGGAGCCGGTTTAAGAGTAATAATCGAAGAACGACTTTCTGCGACGGAGCCGGTTTTAGAATAGTCATCAGAGAGCGACTTTCTACGTTCCAGCCGGTTGAAGGGTTAAAAGTAGACATATTTTATGTATCGTGTACAAAGTTTTTTTTTTTGCTAAGTTTATATTTATAACTTTCGCGATATACCTTTTTTACGAAGATTGATTTTATCATATGTCTTTCTTTGAATACATGAGAAAAAAGGGGCACAATTTTTTTGTATTTGATTTAAATTTTCTTTGAATAGGTTTTACTATAGTACAAACTGTTTAAAAATAGTTTATGACCCCCATTAACATTATGTGTGGAAGACTTTTTACATGAGAGAGTTATGGAATTCGGAATAAACTTATCTAATAGAAAATAAAACTCATCTTAATATGAAAGGGAAATGAATTTGTTAAACAAGTGCTTCAACTTCATTTACATAACAATACACCTCGTACGTCATGCTTTTCTTATTATTTCGAAATGTGTTCTTAAATCTTTATAAATGCTCAAGTCGCCAAGCAAAAATGAAATTAGTTTATTCGCTCACTTTTGTAATTCATGATTTTAGAAATTTATGCCCCATTTAGCTTAATTTAATATTCTGAATGCTGATTCAGTGCTCTGCCTTAAGATATTAGGGGGGATATTTTATGCCTTACAAAAAGGCGTTTATCTGTTTATTTTACTCAAAATAAATATAACTGTAAATTACTTTCATAAAATCGTGCCACTTATTTCAAGGCGTTCTTCTTAAATTAAATTTCAACTCATCTTACACTCCGTTCCTTACATGTCAAAAATACTTTAAGAAGACGTACTCTTTCTGTAAATTAAAAAACAGCATATCATTTATAATCTTACATATTTATTATGTTTTTAAAGGGCAACATCCATCATAATTATCACGCAATTACTTATCTTTCTAAAGGATGAAGTTACTATGATATATACTATCATTCTTCATAAACCCAGAAACTGTTGTAGACATCTTTATATCTTCAAAAGCGTTTGATTAGGTTTATACAAAGATAAATTTAATATCTCAAATTAAAACTGCTCCGAATTCTGCATAATTTCATCAATCGTAAAAAAAGAAAATGAGAAAATTAAAAACTTTGTTTTCTTAAAACTATTTCAGCAAACTTTTGGAATTTCACTCTTACATTAAAAGAAATTTCATTCATTTTAGCAGAACCATGCTTCTCAATTTGAAGCGTTGTGTAGGGTTTCATCAAAGATATATCAATTCTAAAAAGCATAATATGAAACGCTCCGCTAAATAAAATACATATTGTGATGTATTTTAGCATAGCGTGAAGAATCGTGGAGCCTTCTTTATCAAAAATAATATATTTTTTGGACGTCTACCACAGCACAAAACATGCAAAACAAGCACATACATTTACATCACAAACATTACATCACTCACTTACATCGAATTCCATGTTCAATTCATTATTCTTTTCCGTTGCTAGGCAACGTTAGCAAAAAACAAATATATCGTTGCCACACTATTATTATAACCTTTAGAAAAGAATTAATACCAAACGATTTTTTTAATTAATTTTTTTACAGTCAAACGATATTTTTAGATCAATTTCCTTTATGACCAAACGATTTTGTTTATCTAATTAATTTCTTTTCTTTAAATATTTTAATAATTCTACAAATATATATATATATTTTTACTCGTTACGAATATTATAATAAGTATATATATCATTTGAGGAGATTTATTATAAACTAGATGGTCTGTTCACCATATGTGCTAACAATTATTCTTTTAAGTTGATCAGGTTTTAAATTTTCCAGTTATTTTAATTGTTTGTTGCTGTATTAATTATTAAGACTTCACAACAAAACTAGATAATAAATTGATTTTGAAATTTCAACCCTATGACTAACAAATTTTTCTTAATTACTATTGAGATGCAACATTTGAAAGCATTTTAAAATAACGTTGAACCAAGCAAATTGTTATTTACACGCAAGGCTTTATTAGTCTATTCTTATCAACGGCATTGTTTGTGTGCGTGTGTGTGTGTGTCTGCGATGTCCATACGAAACTATCGCACTTACAGCCTTGAAATTTGGCACACAGGTAGTCGTAATGGTGACTGAATGCACCTCGAAGCCGGAATTTTAAAATTTAATCTAGAAATTTTTTTATTTAATATTTTGTGTTGTTATGGGTGATTTTTCGCACTCATTTCTCAATAGCGTAGCTTCGAATAATTGTACGAAAAAAACAGGTACACCATCGGAAAGAACAAACAATTTCTGTTCTAATGAAGTTTTTTTGGTACGTCTAACCTAATTTACTGAATTTTAAAATTTTTTTGAAAAATAGTAACTTTTATGGTAATTTTTACTAAGGATTTCTTCAAATTCTCGCATCTGGCGTTCTAACATCCCTATAACTTTAATTTTTTTCAGCTTAGAACTGGAACGTTTCTGTCGGATTTAAAACAAGAACAGTTAAAATATCTTTTTCTCGTTTTTATAAAATAATTTTCCCTGAGCAGTTCAAACAGTTTTTTGCTAGCGAGATTTAAGAGCAAGAATTTCTCCGGACGATCCCAGAATGCATTGTTGCAATTTCATTGGCTGGTGCGTGAACTTCCTCGCGGCAGGTGACGTCATATGCTTTCATTACAATCCGATTCCTTCGACAGGTGACGTCATTACGTTCACGTCATCGTCATCTCAATAATATATGCATTTCTGTTTCGATAAATGTCATTATTCCAAAGAAAAATAAGCGAGAAAATCAATAATGTGTATCTTTTGTTTTGATTTTGTTTTCGAAACTTTTCGTATCATTGTGGGCATTTCCCCCCCCCATTTTGTTGAAGTCCTGATTCCACGGGCAACGCTGTGCGCGTACTGCTAGTATAATATAATTCAACGTCTCAAAACTACTAAGTAAACCCATTAGCTTGCGAAAATCGCTGGATGCAACAGAAAATGGACTTGCGTCCAAACCGCGGAAATCTCGTGATAATCAGTCAGACGGTTAAACCACATAAAGAGTTACTTATGGAAGAAAAATAATCTGAAGGCTCAAACTGATGCCTCTTATAAATCAACTTAAATTTTAAATAGTAAAGTGAACTTATAAATACAGTAGTGTCTCCCTACAACGAAGTCTCCCTACAGCGAATTTCTCCCTATAACGAAATTTTTAATCGGAATGTTAAATAGCATTCAAAATATTCTCCATATAACGAAGTGGTTGTTTCCCTATAACGAATTTTTTCAGACCTTTATCTTTTCGATTTTTGTCATTTTTGAAGAAAGTTGCTAATTTCTGTGCAAACAAATCGCTCACATGTGCCTGTTTCTGGAACCACTCGCATTGTTCATTCCAGCGATAACACATAACAATAGAATGCTATGTGAAGGGTAATGCAGTTGTGGGGACCTGGGTTTCTACAGAGGGAGCAGCATTTCTACGGGTCAAGTTTCCAAGAATCGGGGTGGAAACAGCAAATGGATGTGACAATATGCATTTTATGTTTATCCGTACTAGTACATATTATTCTCTAAATTGGTGAATTGTCTTCACTTTTGAGCATTTTATTTATATAATAAAAATTAGTATAATTTTAACAATCTTATAATAAATATTACTTCATTTTTAATTGAAAGTCATAATTAAATATTTTTGAACTTATCGCACATACTAAAAGGTTTGTTACATTTACTTAAATAACTACAAAAATCCCTAATCTCCGTATAACGAAATTTTCTCTATAGCGAATTTTTCAACTGGAACCAAGCGATTTCGTTATAGGGAGATTCCACTGTAATTTTAAACACACTTCAAGAAAATTAACATTGAGAGTGATTCCAAAAATGAAATATTAAATTCTGAAAAGGTGCTTTTATAAACAGAGCAAATACAGCAGAAATTATCAGTTTAAATCTTATCATTTCAGTGTTTGTGTGTATCTAAATAAAATCGAATGCTGACAGAATGGGAACTGAAATGTAATTATCCACTGTCACTTATATTGAATTATTACTTCGAAACAAACAATTCAAAATGAGCTTTAATGTAAAACAAAATTATCATGCAAATTAGAAGGGAATTAATTAAAACATCATCACAAGAAATAAAATGCATATTTCACAATAGCGATCTCAGCAAACATTTCGAGTATTAACATGATGCTTCAGCCGAATTCAATTCATTTTATTAAAAACATATCTTCGTATTTATGCGAAGCGTAGAATTGCATGGAAGTTAAGCAAAAATGAAAGAAATGCAATTTTTTCAATAAATATGCAGACCTGGACACAAAAGGTATAACGGAATGCTTCAGTAATCCTGTTTCAATGACTGTTTCATGATTCTATTATGAATTTGATTGCTCTACATTTTTATCAAAGGAAATATATATAAGAATCGACTTCCGCATGAAATTGAAAAAGCATATTCTGTTTCAAATGTTACCTTTCTCGCTGACGCAAACAGTTTCTTATGCAAATACTTCTTGAATTCCACAAAATGGAACATCAAATTTTCATGGAACCCATTTTTATGCAATAAAAAATGAGCTTTTCGAAAGAGGAATCCGGTCGTGTTCCAAAGAGGATTTGCCTTCTGAAATTCGACAAGGTCAATTTCCATTCTAAATGAAATTTCTTCAAGATAACCAAATAAAGTTTATCTTCAAACATAAAAGAAAAAAATGATTGAAAGAGAGAGAGAGCATTTGTTCTTTTTTCCCTTTAGAAGAAAAAAGTCGTTTGCAGTTGAAATAAAAAGAACTCGGAGCAGAAAAAAATTATTCTAGGAAGGAAAAGATGAAAATCTTTGTCTTTAACGAAATGCGTTCATACTAATAAAAATAAAAGAATATTTGTATTTTAATTCGTATGAAAGTCGGTTTCATAACGCATTCATAACGATATTTCCGAATCAAACGCAATAATAAAGTAATTTTTTTGGCTCACTATAATCAAATTTCTTCCCTTTTCGATGAAGAACGTAGTGGCCCACCGGTTTTAAAATCAAATCTTTCGAGAATTGGTTACATTTTCTATGAGAATGAATACCAAAAATTTTGGTTTGGGGGATTTGTGAACAAAGGAATTTGTACTGGCATGAATACGATTCGTCATTCAATAAAAACTCTAAAAGGATTTAAAAGGGATGAAATTGGATTGAAGGGTATATAGGTAAAGTTTAATATTCTAGCTTCATTCATCTTACATTGATTACTTACAATCGGTTACGGCAATCGTCAACTCTCCAATGTTCGTTTGATCGTTCGTTAAAAATAATTACACTTATAAAAACTATATTTAGTTCGGCTTATTACGCGTTTACTAAGGATTTATACCCTATCAAACAATAAGGATTTACTCCAATAATTGCGCGGTTCTATTTCGTTCTTTATAAGCTCTGCACTCGGGGTAAAACCGGGTACTCCAAGTGGCGTAAGACTGCGACAGTCGGTATTGATGATTCCTTCGATTAAGACAATAAAAATATATCAGACTTTGATTGTTTATATTTCAATGATGTATTTTCTAATTTAAATAAAGAATAAAGGTTATTCAACTGTAAAAACTCTCTCAGTTGTGCCCACGAAAGCTGCAGTGGCGCGGAGGAAGAAGGCAACTACTGCTTTACATGTGGATTTTGTAACTAATATTCTTAAATTTTTATATACAGTAAAAACGATTGAAGCTTTTCGAGTTTTCCTAATTTCCCATAACGATAACATGTATACCCGGTTTTACCTCACTAGTGGGGTAAAACCGGGTAGTTTGACATTTTTTTATAACAAAATCATTGCTGAAAAAAGTAATGAAACAGTAACTTTTCAGGAAAGATATGTTGTACTCCGAGGAACAATGAATATTTTAATAAAATTTGGCAAGCTCTATGTCGAATATTTTAGCTCCAACAGGCCTTCGAATTTTAGCTACCTGTTTTACCCTACTTTCCCCTAATCGTATAGCAGATTTTTTATTTATTTATTACCCACGCCTACCCAGTCAACTATAGGGTGTGGAGAGTTTCAACAATCGGCGGGAAGAGTAAAAAGAAAAAGTGATACATTGTACGAACACTCAACAAATACAATCGGTATAAACATGAATACAATAAAACACATAATACAATAAAATAACAAATAAAAATAAATGATAAAATATAAGAAATACAATAAAATAACTAATAAAACAAATAATAAAATATAATAAATGCAATAAAATCAGAAATAAAAATAAATAATAAAATATAATAAATGCAATAAAATAAGA
>BGPR01048635.1:0-11504 GCA_013235015.1 Araneus ventricosus
ATTTGTAATTCAGGTCGAACAGTGAGCCGAAATCACGAGCATTTTTTATGATTAAAGTCATATCTTAAAATCTACATTAATTGAGGAATAAAATTATTAAACAAAAACACAATGGAAGTCATCAGATTAAATTTGCATTATTTCATTGAAAATGGATATTAACACAGGATAATTGATTGAATTACAGAAATAGAGAGGGTAAACTTGCCCTAATACTATAGCGGAATCCATTTGAATTTCTCACACGACTTCCTTTCTCACTAAGTTGGTGACTGTCTTGACTCTGGTCTCAACTCCTGCATTATTAGTCCACTTTCAATACACCTATTGTTTAGCAAAGGATTAGGAAAACCCTTCGTGCTTTTGCGCATACACCAGGCGGATTTATTTTTATCGAAGTAGGGAGAAAGTGGAGAATGGAAGGGTGATGTTTACATTTTACTTAGCGTGATCTAACAAAGAACTTCCGAAATGAGCTCATATGACTCATTGCCTGACACCTCTTTACGGTGTAAAATAGTCCAAAAGTTCTTGTCTCGGAATCCGTTGCTGAACAGTATTATGGGTCATTTTCATTTGCATTCCTCATCAAATAACATTCGCTTAAATAAATTATCACCTTTGGCATCTTGGAGATAAAGAATGTCACGCATGATATAAGGCAATTTGTTCTTACATGATAGGGGACCTAACTAAAGTTTATCATCTCACTGTGATATTTCAAAAATGAATTCCTTTACCAATTTCATGTCAATTTCATTTTCTTTAAGCTCTGGCTTTTTTATTGTTTAGATAAGTCTAAATTTAGAGTTTTTAAGCCATACTATGATCACAGTTTACTGGAGAGTTAAAAACTGATAATTAAATGGAAGGAAAAGAATGAATGAAACCACCATTTAAATGACCACGGAAATTACGTTTTGGATAGCTATGTACAAATATATGGATATATTATACAGCATTATATATTTCCAAAATATCGAATGAATATTGTTTGGAAAGTTCTGAATGTCTACCTGTATATTCCGTATGTTGTCAATAAAGATTTGTATCCTAAAAATGAGTGGATAGGACCTTCATGATTAATTTATGACAACTATTTTAACTTCTTTAACAATGAATGGTCTTTACATTTCTCTTGATTTCGTGTAACAACAAAAAGTGATTAAGTATTGGTCTATAGTATCATTTCCACTAGCTGATAACATATTTAGACGTCAAAGAAGTTAAAAAACACAAATACACACATAAAAATAAAATTTAATGAAGAGAATACCAGGTTGTAATGTGCCTACATGAATATAGATTGGCATTTATTTTGCATATGGAGTTGATAACATTGTGCACATATCGATCTCATAATATCTAAAATCTACCATTAAATTAAAAGAGTCATTTAGCGATACTTATATTACCATCTATAAATCAATAATAAAAATAATAAAGAATACGTTCTGAAACGAAAATGGCAAATATTAACAATTTTAAGATGTCATTTTCGGGTTTTAAATGTAAATTTCAAGTTTTATACGGTTGACAAATCTTGTACAGGATTGTCATTTTTTAAAAAATATACTTCTATGTAATATTACAAATAAAACCAATTGTATTTAAGAGAGGATCTTTACTTTACTTCCACTTACCACACACGTTATCTATGTATACACTCTGACGGACAGTTAATCTTAAAACGACAGAAAACTTTATTTCTTGCCCTTTAGCTTTTGGAGGCACCACTGTCTTTCCATCTGTGATACCACCATGACGGGTGCATAATAATAATATCAAACGCTTAGCTAAAACTGTTTTGCCTATCACACATCATGTGAATAGAAAGGAAAAATGCTAAGTAAGCAATTTTAAAATTTCTGTAAACAATTTTCGCTGAAATCTTTTCAAACGTATGATGTTTATATTCATAGGATTGTAGATGAAAATCAGCAGTTTCTAGTTCAAATTTCAAACTACGTTTGTGTTAGATACATAAACAGAAATATTATCACACCTTGCAGGCTATTATTGATACGGAAGTTATTCAAAAGAAAATGATAAACAGTCAGTATCTGCATCAATTTGGCTTTCAACGATATAATGGAAGGCCATGTCATGGAATTCTTTTGAAAAATATTAGCAGAAAAGAACACAGCGTGGATTCTGCAAAATGTGTAGGGCTACGAACTGTACGAGAGAAAAGATGTACGGCTGACAATAAGAATATCAGAGTTCTGCTATGTGTTCCATATATTCGTAAAAATATGTTGACAGGTAATTTTTGTTCTTTTTTTTATTCATTCGAATAAACTTCGTTCTTGTTATGCACGATCTTTTTACGGAAGGGGGAAATTTTTACGTTTATGTCTGATATTCTTTAGAATAGCTGAAATACAAGATTGATGAATATCAATAAGATGATAAGAAATGTTGAAACGCATGCTGAGTTTTTTACTCGTACTGAAATGCTTTGAGAGAAGGGACGTTGTGAGATTTTCTGAGTAAGAAACCGTAGAAAATACCAGCAAATTTTAAACCATTAGAAATATTTTTGAAGTGAAAACGCTTTTCCTTTTATTACAGTGATAGTCCGTCGATCTTTCTTGTGTGACAAAATACCGTCATATTTGAATCGCTAATAACTACGAGACTAATAATGCCAGAAGAATTTTTGTCCCACAGATAGGATTTGGATAGATCATATCTGTAAAAGTTCGTCGCGTAGTATTTGTTTTGCCTGTGTCGTCATCGTACCAGTGTAGGCAGATGTGCATGATTGTTATGAATTAGCTTTATGTAAAGTTGTAAATGAGTGTAGCGTGGAAACGCGTTTAGCTATGTGGTTGATTCTGGTGTCATTTTAAAGAGCTTGAGGAGAATTATTTGGAGCTAAAGTGAGACAATAAAAATATTTATCAGAATATAAGTAATAATCGGTATTAGATTGAAAATGTTAAACTCCGCATGTTTTTTTTATTATAACACGCACAGGTTCGCAGCTAAAAAGCAATCTGCAGGAAAAATTTTTTTGAAGTCTTTTAAAGATTTCTGCAGATAAATTGAAGACAGAAAAAATCTGCATTTTTTTTTCAATTTAATGTGCAGAAAATCTGCAAAAAAATTCTTATTATATTTTTCTCTAAATATCCTGCAGATTTTCGCAATGCAGAAAAAATCTGCATTTTTACTTCAATTTAATCTGCAGAAAATTTCTTATTATATTTTTCTCTAAGTATTCTGCAGATTTTTTGAAGACAGGAAAAAACTGTATTTTTCTTCAATTTAATCTGCATAAAATATGCAAATAAAGCTTTTATTATATTTTTCTCTAAACATTCTGAAGATTTTTTGAATACAGAAATAATCTGCAATTTTTCTTCAATTTAATCTGCAGAAAATCTGCAAAAAATTATTTTTATTTTTTCTTTAAATATCTTGTAGATTTTTTAAGACTTCAAGAAATCTGCATTTTGTCTTCAATTCAATTTGCAGTTATTTAGCAGATTTTCACAAAATCATTAAACTTCACCAATATTTGTTGATTTTTTGAAGATTTAACTGCAATTTCATAATATCTGCACTTCTCTAAATACACATTTTGCACCATATTCTCTAATATTGCAGCTTTATTTTCCAAAGTATATAAAACAAAATTAGAATGTAATTATCACTATTGTTTAATGCTACAGCAGACAGGGGTTTCAAAAAACTTCTCAGTCGAAAATTGTCTTAGTCACTAAATTTTTTAAATATGCCACTGAAAAAATGTATTCTAAATTAATCTTTAAAATAAATATTTGAGGTTTTACTATTTTAAATTTTCCCCATAATTTAATTAATTTCTAATTAGTTTTCCAACTGCCTTTTTGACTAGATATTTTCCTCTAAAAAGAAGGGAAAAGTGGAGCTTTATTGAAACAAAGAACCTAAATTATTGAACAAAAATATTACTAATCACATCTATTATTCATCTCTACGACTTTGAAACACGTATTCTGACATCGGTTGATTTTTACACCCCTAAATGGCGCCACGAGAACTATTGTGACGCTAAAACTCAAATAGATTATTTTACCTCCATCTCCTATATTCCGGCGTAGACTTGTAGTTAGCGTGCCTGCCTGCCAATTATAGGAACCCGGGTTCGAATCCCTATCTGGATGAGTTTGAAGTTTTGTCACAATCCGAATCGACTCGTACAAGTAAGTTGAAACGCAAATTAGATTAATGAAGTTATTGATTACATTAATTGAAATTAGTAATTAAACCTTGACTTTAGAAAAATCTGCTTAAAATCTGAAGGTATTTGGAACACATTTTTTTCCGATATTCTACATTTTTTTCTGCAGAAAATCTGAAGAAAACATGTTCCAAATACCTTCAGATTTTCTGAGGATTTTTTTTAGTTGGGTTTCTTTCGAATTGTACGAAACTTAGAGAATATTTGACAACACGTAAAAGAAACATTGTATTAAAATTTGAATTCAAAAATTTGAATATTACGGGAAATATAAGCATTTGTAATAAATAATATTTTACTGCACATACGCGAAATGTAGAGTCAAAAAAAAAAAAAATATACTGTCAAAAGATGGTGCCATCCATAGCTACTCTAAATAAAACATAAGAAAGACGCAATTCGGGTCCGCGCCGTAGATTTTTCGAGAAAACGTCGGGATAAAATCATAAAACAAGTGTTTCGTATTAATATGTAATTTAATTATCATTCCCTTTAATACAATATTTACACAGAGTACTGTAATGGTTACAGTATAGACAAATCACAAGTTTATCGCATGTAGCAAGGGTCTGTGGTAGCTTGTGATGTATATATTCTGTAACCATTAAATTACTCTGTGTAAATATTGTATTAAAGAGAATGATAATTAAATTACATATTAATAAGAAACACTTGTTTTATGATTTTATCCCGAAGTTTTCAGAAATCTCCGTGTTCCTTCGGGTGGGGCGGTGTAATCCTTGCGGTTATTCTGGATTCTCTCCCCTGGAAGGACACCAAGAGTTCGTGGATGAGAAGCCGCCGGATACATAAGTGGGGTCTCGCTGTTCCTGGGGATAGAATAATATTGGGGTTCTGTTTCCCCCTCCAGTGCAAGCATCCTTCAGGAAGTGTCGGGCCGTGGCAGGTAATGGATACTAGGACTCCGGCCTAAGTACTCGAGCTACTGCATCCACTGTTATGCAAATGTCACTGAATTCCTAGGCATGACAGGGGTAGCACGGTTTGCAGCAATTCTGGATTCCTGAAGGTAAAAAATATAAATATCAAACTCTTGTGTTAATTTTCAAATTACATGCCCTCCTTTTTGGAGGAGGCCGGGAGTGCCGGTAGAAAACAAAATATCTTTGTTAATAAAATCAGTAAACTTTATAAAAAAATAACAATTGTGAAAAGGCCTAATAGAAGCAATTTACTAAATTTTTATGCAAAACTCTAGTTGAATTATTTTATTATTTTGATATTTAATAAAAATACACTCTGTGCTAAAAGTTTATAGACTCTAGCAGAACATATGTTTTATCAAAACGGAAAAGCATACAAACACCGATTACAAATATGTTTATACAAACCATAAGCGGCTTGCATTCAACGAAATATTTAGAAAAAATTACAATTTGTATTTTAATTATATAAAAAATTGGAAATATTAGGTGTCCCAAAAGTTTATAGTATATATGACATTTCAACAAAAGGTTCTCAATACAATGTTCCTAATAGCTTAAAGTCTTTCCATTTTTCAGTATGATATCGCATACATGTTTTTCCATCGGCATAATTAAGGTTTGTAATATCGCTGGTTCCAAGTTGTACCATACAGCTTCAATGGTTGTCTTCAAGGCATGCACTGAATAAAATTGCCCTTCATTCTCATATCCCTTCCGAGACATAATGCCTCACACATTCTCAATTGGGTTTAGATCAGGGCTCATCGGTGGCCACTCAAGAACAGTAACATTTTTCGAGTTTAAATAATTTTTCGTAGCATTGGAGGTTTGGATGGGAGCATTATCATGCTGATATTCCCAATTTCGTCCCCCTATGTTTTCTGCAAATGGCATAAGATGATTTTCTAGTGTTTCTACGTATTTAGGAGAATTCTGTCGGCATCTAAAAGGTCAAACCCACTTTACCTTTCAAACCGAGAGCCGCCCACTCTATCACAGATCCACCACCAATTTGCCTACTGAAAAAGTACCTATAAAGTACCAATAAAACACACGCTTTTAAAAATATTATACTGATCCATAAACTGACAAATAAAAACAAAACCTTCTGACAACTATCGATAAAATCATGTCTTGCTTTTACAAATAATGTCGTTAACATGTACAAATAATAAACTAACCTCTTAATTTCAATTGACATGAATCCTTATTTACCATTATTTTTTTTAACAGTACAGTGTTGCTAAATGTAAGGATATATATATGATGCATTACATTGCCAACTAACTTATCAAAACGCATGTTATAGCAACATATTTACCTTATTTAAAATAAAATTTCAATTTAATACATCTAAATAATAAATCCTTCATTTTCAAGCTTCATCCATAGCTTAATTTCCTTTTGCTTCATGAATTCACATATATTGATTAAAATAAATAGTGCATATTACTTACTAGGAATTTTAATGTTAGTCAACCTTCTGCAGAATCTTATCAATTTTAATTTATCTATACATGCATGACAATAGAACAATCCTGCTCACTAAAATAAGAATATTTTGCATCTGATTAAAACTTAATTCAAATATTTAAAATAGTAAGCCAAAACTTATCCGTATCAGCAGCGTCTCGTGAAGAATCCAGGAACACAAATACAGCTGTTGCACTGATTGTTCACGCAGAAAGTATGAATGATAACAAAAAAAAATAAAAGTTTCGCAGCAGGTCAAATCATGTAGCACCAGCCTCATCATGATATTGTCCGGATTTTAAATAAATGAAAATTTTTAGTCATTTCATATAGCACCAGCCTCATCAGGATATGTCCAGATTTTTAAAAATATGATAACTTTTACGTGATACAATCTGTGATGGATTAATCGTGAATGGACTTGACACATGAATATATCATTCTTACATTTTCTCGTCGGGTTGATCGGTGATGATCGTCGGCATTTGCCATAACTCCGACAGGAAATACTGCATGTGGCCATTTTGTCCGCGAATATTTAGAGATGAAGTAGATGCTCCAAATGAGATTTTACGACCTTCACTTCATGCTCCGAACGACTCTCAGATAATTAATTTGCATGTCGGCATGGGTTTTCTCATTCCGGACCCGCACGCCACTTTCTTCAGACACCACGGGCCGAAGCCCGAGAGAAAAAAAAAAACGCTATCGTCCACTCCGCTTTATTGCATCCTTCCTTTTTTTTTGTTAAATCCTCTCTGCCTTCCATCCAAGCTCTCAACTCAAAAACAACCTCTTTGGCGGCTCAAAAAACCAAAATTATGCCAAAACTATGTTTTGTCTCATGGCTAACTCTCGCAATTACTACTACAACCCTAGGGCCTAGGTTCCTCTATGCACATGACAGATTTATGCACTTTTCTCCGGCGCAAAAGCAATCCGCGACTCGACACCTGATACATTTCGAAAAACATCTTCAGGGATCCGTCGACATGCCGTTCTGGAACCCTTCTCAAACGCCAGAAAACACTACAATTTCAAGTTCAAAAGGCCAGGGAAATAGGGGAGAATGGAATACTTTTATCACAAGGGATTAGTGAAAGGAGGGGGTGCATTGCTACTTCGTAAACAGAAAGACTTTTTCTCCGTACCCAGGAGAAACGGAATTTTAGAAAAGGGTGAATGACCCTCCTTAGACGGAACTCCCCGCTTGAAGTTGAGAGGAAAAAAAACTTTATCTGAAATTTATTTTCGCCTTTTAATTTCGTATTTTACAGAACTTTTAAATAATATTAATTTATATCCGCCTTAATTAATTTTGAGAAATTCCTATTGCAAGAAAAACTCTACACAACATTATTCATAAGAAAAAAGACCCTTTCCACGGGTGGGTACATTAGTGCCGGGCAGACATACAAATATACATATATTCAATACATATATTCAGACATACATATATTCAGGCAGACATACATATATTCAGGCAGACATACATATATTCAATAATTATAAGAAAGTTCGTATGATTTGAATTATTGGCGTGAAGGAGATTGAACAGTTCTACCCCACGACTTTCATTATAAATATTCCAATGTTTCATTCCGTCACGCCATGCGGTGTCATGTGATTAGAGCCAGGTGAGAAATAGGAGGTTTCTGACCAACATGCGTGTGGCAAGTATAACGCTTGCTCCGTCCACTAGATATTAAAGAAATTTTTTTGATTTTTGGCCTCTTCTTGTTTCAAATTGTTATCGTGGGTTGCTCTCTTTCTGAAAGCGGGACATTTGGGTGTCCTGAAGCTGTGCTTAGGGACAATGGGACAAGCTAACAAAATACGGGACTGTTCCGTTCAGAACACGACGTATGGCCACATTAGTTATGAATCGGATGCAGCTGCTTGGGATAGGAGATTGATGTTCAAAAGTTTAAAATCTGCCACAATACAAAATTCGATTATTTTTTTCCTGAGACATCCCTTCGAAGAATCTTTGGAAGATACCATTCATGTATATTTACACGATAAGTTTCAATTTATCTACAGTAGCCAAGGCATTTCAACATTATTCGCAAATTTGAGTTTAAAACAGTCTTAATTTTTTTCTCCGTATAATTTAAGGATTTTAGTTAGAATTTAAGAAGTGTGGACTAAACCGTAAAATTAACAAATATTCGAAAGTTCAGATTTCTTTTTAATGTTGCAACAATTTACACATCTTTAAAAAAAATCTTTGCATTTATTCATAGAAAGGAACCGAATTTAAATAGAATTCCGTAAAGATAACTTCTCAAAGACTTTTGGTGAAATACAAAAATTTCTAATTGATAATTGCTTTGAGTGAAAAAGAGACTTTTCTACTTTAGAAAATTTTATAATTGACAGCTGTATTAAACTGCTTTATCGCGCTGGAACGACCTCTGTGTGCGAACGTCTGAAATAACATCCATAATAACTTCCTGCCATATATCTTGTAGAAGGGTGCAGTAAGAACCCCTAATCAACTTACTAGCTGGAATATGCGTTAGAACTATGTAGTTGTGTACTCTCTAGTATCATAAAAAATTATAGGGTATCTCCACAACGTTGTGCGATGTACTGAATGCCGCACAATATCTTGAAAATATTGCGTAATAGGTGCTCAAATGAAAAGGAGACCTCAGCCTTATCGGCATTCTATCAAATCCCAGTGAGTTAATGTGCCAGCCGATAGATGGAGTGGTGGTATTCCCAGTTGCACCTGCGTAGATAACAGCCTCGCATCAATGTCCTCATTTTTGAACTGTTGTTTCCGCAGTTCATCGCATGATGGATTCCTCCAGATCAGCACAAAAAACAGTTATCCAATTTGTTCGCGCAGAAGGGGAACATGCTTCACAATTTCATCGCAGGATGAAAGAGATGTAGGGAAAGCGGTTTTTTGCACGGTGCAACATATTCCGGTAGTGTCAGTGTTATAAGGTGGGACGCGTAAACATCAAGGACTAGCCACCTGGGCAGGCGCACGTTGTGACCAACAGTGCCACGATTTCGGCTGTGGATGAGCTCATACGGTCATGTACTTCACCGTTCAGACATTACTATATTAACAATTCATAAGGTAAAGTAAATTTTATTTAGCATGAATTAAAACGAAAATAAGACAATTAACACATTCTGAGTCAGATGTTAATAAAGTTGTCCTTATATAGAAGGTGAAAATATTCTAAATGTTTGACCAAGGCCAGATTTTGAGTACAACATTTCCATTGATAGGTTTTCACAATTTAAAATCAGTTTATAAAGCAATATTCCCATTTCGTCATTTTAATTTAGTTAAAGGGACTAAAAAAGGGGATATTTCATGATACCAGTCAGAGTAGGGTGGGGTGAGTTCAAATAAAAAAAATTATCCCTAGTTACCTACCCCTTCCAAGACTGGACATTTTTTGCCAATACCAACAAAATGGACAGTATCATAATCTAATTGAAAGATCAGTGTTTGAGATTAGCAACTGAAAATAATTTGTTAGCATTTACCTTGCAACTATGGAAGCACAGATCCTTTATTCTAACTACACAACGTTAGCTGGGCTTTCTATGTAAAGGAGGCTAGAAGCTGTTCCTGGGACTTTTATAAGCGAGCAGATATTGTTTTCCAGTTGGCTCTTCAACGTGATCTCATCAATAAACTACGTTTCTTACAGTTAATACAAGGGTCTTTGTAATATTCAGTAATTCAATTTGTTCCCACCAGACCGGCGTCTCAGGTCGCAGTCATCAGTTCTTCCTAGGACTCAGACAGAAACAAGAAGGCCGATGGTTTTTTCACCCAATTAAATCTCTGAAAGCCTTCTGGTCGTGGAGAGGGCAGAAAACTCATGACGTTGTTCTTTGTAGCTATCTTGAAATCTATTCGCCAGTTGAGAGAACTGAGGTTGAAAATAGCTGCTCCGTTTTTCTTTCACGTTTTGGAGCTTCATTTCTCCTTTACGGAAAATTAATTAGACTCTCTTCAGGAAAAGTATTTGTGATGAGAGTAGGTAGTATCATATACCCTTTTTTAGTTTTAATACTAGATTTTCAAATGGTAGGCTGGATGAATTCTTTGAAGCAGTACAAAAAAATGGAATTATTTCAGCCACAGCTGATCAGTCAGCGTTCTTGAATAAAGTAGTTCTATATTATTTAATTTTAATCATTTTTTCTCTCTTGATATTTTTCAAAAACTAGATTGGTTTCAAAATAATACATGGCAGGATGTTTCTTTGACAATAATAGGAAAAATGAAAGATATTAGTTCTTTTCTTATTTTATGGACATATTATTTAAATATATAATGATGCAATCAAACTTTCCTTATTAGACCTTATTCAGAGTGTGACATTTCAATTCAGTGCAATGCATCATTTAACACTCCACAGTTCATACAACTGGAAGTATACAATGCCTGATAAATACAGAAAAATATGATACTAGTGGTTTTATTCCCTCATAGCAGAGGTATGCAATATATATAGTTCTTTTTTTTTTTAAATCAAGGAAGGAATTACAGTTGTACCCAAAGAAATTTAATATTCTAATTACAGTTGATGTGGAACGCTTTAACTTCTAAATAATCATACTGAAAAATTTATTACACTAATCCCAGAGCGTAGGAGAATGGATAAACTTCAGTATGAAAACTCTGCAGGTTGCAGAAGCGGATCTAGTTTATCTCACTTGATCGCGTTCTCCCAACAAATACTTAGCAGGCACCTGCCTTTTCAAGCAAAGCAATGTTTTACCATATAAGTTTTTTTTATGGATTAGGTCTTTGTTCCTTCTTATCGTGGTTCAACAAATTTCTGGGACAGTCAGTAGTTCTTCCGTACCAG
>BGPR01048636.1:1446-11504 GCA_013235015.1 Araneus ventricosus
GGGTGCCGCGATGGCTTAGTGGTAAGATCTCAGCTTCGGAGGGTTCCATGTTCGATTTCACTAAAGATCCGTCGTGTGTGGGCCTGTTGCACGCTAAATCATACATAGTGGTCAAACGTCCTCCAGCAGGTGGGTTGCGGAAGTTTGGAGACGGGGTGCCAGCTCAGGTGTCGTCCTCGTCATTTGACCGCGGTTCAAAATTACGAGTTCCATCCCAAAATAGACCCCCCCCCCCCGTGTTGCTTCAAAATGAGACGTTAATAAGCTAAATTAAACTGTCGGGGATTGAGAAAGTCTCCCGAATTCGAATTAAATGTCTTCAGTTTTCCCATTTTTACTTATTAGGTAAAAGTTCATATTAAAAAAGGAGTATGAAACAAATTTAAAGTTTAAATAAATTTCAGAAAAATACTTTTTAAAAGTACACTTTTACTGGTGCACTAAAAAGAAGATTCTTTTTAAAATTTTCTTCTTTTCATTCTTTCATTCATAGTACATTTTTATAATTATTATGGAGTCTTGAAATCACCTTTTCTCAAATTCACTACCAGTTTGCTCCACGGGAATCAAAATTTAATTAAATCGATCGATTAGTTGATAATTAAGTTCTGAAAATATTAAATACTGTCGTCGAGAATAACCAGGGGTACAAAATTTCAAATGTCTAGCACATCAGGAAGTGAATAAAAATTCCATGTATTAATCCTTTCAAGTTCACTACATGTTTCGTTTTGAAAATTACTAAATTTATTTCAAAAATGGGTATTAGACATGTAGCTGATCATGAATGTGTATAGGGTGTTTATATGTAATTTTTTTTTATTTTCAAGACATGTGTTTCACAGTGAAACCAATGAACGGTAACGGGCTATTTTTCCTCCGAATAAGTTATCATCGAAATGCAATTTAAATTATGTATTTAATTTATAGGTATACGTGAGTATTCAGGATATTCAACCTTCATAAAATTCACTATTACTTTCGAAGATTCAATTTTCAAAACTATCAATTTGTGCAAGAACCTTCAACATTTTGTTTCTCTTACATATCAAAAGCAATTGAGCTTTTGCAATGCCGATATCTTTGTGAATACTAACGGTATTAAACTTGTTTTTTTATATATATAAGTTGGCCTATATATCTGGATCTTAAGTTATGAAAGAAAAATTACGCTACATTTGCCCATGCGCAGTAACAAAAATTTTTAATTTGCGGTTTCACTGCGAAACCAATGAGAAGAAGTTTCACGCGAAAGGATGAAATAAAAGTGACAATACCTTTTTGGCAGTCGACATTCTCTGGATAGTCGCAAACGGAAGAATGCCTGTTGAAATGCAAACTGGACGGGCACTTTTTCAAGATGGCTCTTCCATTTACACACACGTAAAAGAGTGAACAGTCGGTTTCGTGAGGGAGGTGCTTGGGCGAAGATCCCGCCGGGCACTCGGTGTTGCTGTTCGCAACTTGAACAGCATCTACGAAACGGAGTAAATGGAAAACATGTGAGAAAAAGAAGTTCGATGCATGTTTAGTATCACAACAAGAGGGAAAGTTCTCCCCTCGACTTTCTCGTCTAATTACACAATACGGAACGTTTTGAATTCAACGCTGTCGGATAGTGAAAAGAATCGAGCAGAGCCGGATTATCAAATAGCAATTTTTCGGGGCCCCAAGGTCTTATTTTGTGTGTGTGTGTGTGTATTTTCAAGATAATTTAGTTTTGTGCTCTTATTTGCTTCACGAACTCATACAAATTAAAATCAAGATTCAGAACATTAAAAATAGAATTTCAGAACAATATTCTTAGGATTTTTTTTTTTACTTGTTTTCAAATTCGCGTGCAGATTTGCATTTGGCTGACTGACTCATAGGTTAACAGCCCTGGTAAACTTTGCATTTGAGTATTTAGACTGTATTAAAAAAGTTTTGCAATGTTTTTAGCATTTTATATACAAGGTAAGCCTGAGTGATTCATCGGTGTTCAAAGGACTGTTTATATACAAGTATACGACGTACAAAGACGGGTGATACATGAAAAGATACATACACTCACCAAGTTTCTGGTACGCACTACAAATGACCAGATGCAGCTTTTCCGTATTTGCTTAGGAATGCGCGCTGAACGCTCGTAACCGAAGAACACTTCGCATATTCCAACACAAAAAAACTCTTCTCATGCATTGCCGCCATCTTTTACAGTGCCGCTACAGGCCTGCCATCTAGTGAGCACGCGAGCCACGAGGCGGGCTTTTAAACTTGGGGAGTGCATGTATCTTGTCACGTATCACCTATCTTTGTAAGTCGTATACTTGTAAATAAACAGTCCTTTGAAACCCGATGAATCATTTAGGCTGTGTTTAAAATTGCTTTTAAATTTAATTTTTTACACGAGATATTAAAACGAAATCTCTTGAAGATGACCCGCAATTAAAAGTGTTTTGTTATTTCAGTTTGTCGTAATATTTGTTCTTCAATACTACTTATATAGACATTAAAATAAAATCAATAAAAAATACCTGGTATTGTAGTTGGAGGGGAAGGGAATCGCGAAACTTGTACTGTCGAAGGGCTCTTACAGAGCTTAATCCGATTCTGGAATCAGGTGTGAATTTTATACTACCCCTTGAACGATCGCGTCCAAAATTTGATATAAATTTAAAATTTTCTTATCATGGTCACATAACAAATTTAATTTACCTTGCATCTCGTGTTTTGAAGTTACAGAGTTCACATTGTAAGGTCTCAGCCCAGTGATACCGGGGTCTGATCAGAGATCAACAGACACAGAAATACAGCACATCAAATTTAATAAAGCTTCTTGATTAATGGCCTTTTTACACGTCAAAAAATACAATTGGTACATTCAAGAATTAAGTATAAGTCCCAGATAAAGATCGCGAGAGTCAGTATTGTTCGTAACTGGACCTAGTCACAGTTACCAAGGTGAGTTTACTCGTAATGCAAACGATAGTGAATTTAGGAACTGTGAGAGTTTATTCGATTTGTGACAACTCAGGGCGAGTTATGCAGGCACTCAGGATCGGTAGATGCAATTGAGGTTTATCGAACGCTCAATCGATTTCAGTGATCCACCACGGGAATTAAGATAGCCAGGCTCTAGCTAAAAGTATACTCCGGATGAGTAAGAGTTACCGAGATCGGTATTGAACAGCGAGGTTATGCAAACTCTCGCTAATTTCCCAGCAATCCTCCAAAGGGATGCTATGATGCAATTCCGCAGCTCACCACAGGAGCTAGCCTAGCCAAGGATTTGGCTAATTGTCACGGGGTCAGAAAACGCCCGTAAAATCAAAGTTCAGATTTCGCAATCCAACATCGATTCCGATTCTCATCCTCTCTCTCTCTCTCTCCGTCTTCTCTTTTTAAACCCCTAATTTTTCAAGCCAAGGACGTGGCCGAAGGATTAAATCTCAGTGATTTGCCCCTGAGCCGAACAAATCATCCAACCACAAACAGGCACCTCCCTTCCAGACTAATCATTGGAAGTGGTCAAAACATAACTGCTCCTCTTGTCGGCTCTCCTTGTGCGGTCTACCAAACGATACCGCACCGTCCTCTTCGAACCCCCTCTGGGTTTGCGTAAGACGGGGCCGTTTTACGACCTCTTTTATGACTTACGCTTTCCTCTTCAGATGCCCTAGGGATTTCTTGTGTGGTCCGTCGTTGTGGGAAACAGAGAAGGGGAAACATCACAACAGACACTCGCGTAGACAAGCACGCAGGCAATCTACGCACTGACGTAGAGTAACAGTCTTGGTGCGGAGATCATATATCAAAATTCAGTGATCTAGCTCGTTGCATTTCTGCAGAAGTTCAACATGATTCGAAAATCGTTTTGAAGCGATAACCTGTTCCTATGCAATTGCCAAAACCGTTAAATTTTAGTAAATTTTTAATCAATTAGAAAGTTTATTAAAATTTTTAAAAAAACGCTTCTTGGCGCATACGTCACCCTCCAATGTATAACTGTGACAAATTTGGTAGTTCAGATTCCTAAAGTTTGCCCTGTAGAGCGTCAACAGACTATTTTCACTTTTATTAATATTAAAGATGAAATGCGCTACACTATTCCAACAGTTATAATAGTGATGTCCACTATAAATATAAATCACATAATTACAACTCGACACTATCAGTATTAATGGCAAACGAAATATCTCGTCGATGGCAATAAACATGTTAAGAAAAACATAAGAAAGGCGCAGTTCGGGTCCTCGCAGTAGATTTTTCGTGGGAACGTCGGGATAAAATCATAAAACAAGTGTTTTGTATTAATATGTAATTTAATTATCAATCTCTTTAATACAATATTTACACAGAGTAGTATAATGATTACAGAATAGATAAATAACAAGTAGCAAGGGTCTGTGACAGCTTATAATTTATCTATTCTGTAACCATTATACTACTCTGTGTAAATATCGTATTAAAGAGATTGATAATTAAATTACATATTAATACGAAACACTTGTTTTATGATTTTATCCCGACGTTCCTACGAGGACCCGAACTGCGTCTTTCTTATGTTTTATTTAGAGTAGCTTTCGATGGCACCATCTGTTGACAGTATATAGAACTACATTCCGCGTATGCGCAGTAAAAAACTACAAATGCTCATATTTCCCGTAATATTCAAATTTTTGAATTCAAATTTTAATGCAATGTTTTTTTTTACGTATTGTCAAGTATTCTGTAAGTTTCGTAGAATTCAAAAGAAAACTCAGCAGGTTAAAATAAAAAAAACATGCGTAGTTTGACATTTTCTTATTGTCTCACTTTGGGTCCTAGTAATGCTCTTCAAGCTCTTTAAAATGACACCATAATCAACCTCCTAGCTAAACGCGTTTCCACACTACACTTATTTATAACCTTACATAAAGCTAATTCATGACAATTACGCGCATGCGCCTATACTGGTACGATGACGTCGCAGGTAAAACAAATACTATGCGACAAACTAACTCTCACAGATATGATCTATCCGTTGCGGCGTCAACCATTCTTTTCGCATTCTTAGTCTCGTAGTTATTAGCGACTCAAATCTGACGGTATTTCGTCACACAGGAAAGTTCGACCGAATCACTGCAACGAGCGGAAAGACTTTTTCACGTCAATACATTTTTTTCATAAATATATAATTGAGGAAATTAGTTTAAATTTATTTTAATAGCAAAAATAGAACCTTTTGACTTTCATAAATCTGGCCACGATGAAAACTTCCGGGGAATATAGTATAATTGCACTTCAGTTTAAATGGTACACCCTTGGTACATGAAACTATAATTCGAATACTTTCATTCTAAATTTGATACTTTACACTTGGTATGTGGACGTATAATTAGAAAATAGCTCATCTTTTGACTTCAGTTCTGAAAAAAGTACTTGAAAAAGTTTTATTTTTTATGACTTACTGATTTTCTTTAATAATTTAAATAAATTAACGAACCCAGACACTAATTCTATCAGACAATCACGTGAATAGGGTAAAAATAGTAGCATTCTGTTTGAAATATGCAAAGAAGAGGTTATAGATGCAACGATGCAAGCAAAGTATCCATTCTACGGTGGAAAGTAATTAGTACTAGCCGCCTTCGGCGACCAACTGTTCGCCCATACTATTAATAGCCTGTGGCTATGCTTGCAACTTGGGGAAATAAATTGACGGTTGTAGAGGCTGAGGGACTCTGCTCAAGTTATATAATCTCGAAAATGTAGAGTGGTGATTGCCAGGCGTTAATTCATGACATATCTAGAGGTCATAAGCTTTCATATAAAATAAAAATTGTCGAAATCGGTCCAGTGGTTGGAACTGGGAGACTGTCTGAAGGTTTTTCCCCACAGAAGAATGCACAGGGGAGAAGTATTTTTTCGATTTTTCTAGAAAATGGAGAATGGGGGAGACAGGCGACGATTGATGACATATCTAGAGGTCATAAGCTTTCATATGAAGTAAAAATTGTCGAAATCGGCCCAGTGGTTGGAGCTGGGGAACTGTCTGAAGGTTTTTCCCCAAAGGAGTGTACAGTGGGGAAGTATTTTTTTCGATTTCTTTCGGAAATGGAGGGTGGGGGAGCGGCGAGAGACCATTGATGGCATATCTAGACGTCATAAGCTTCCATGGGAAATAAAAATTATCGAAATCAGTCCAGTGGTTGGGGCTGGGATACTGGTCCTCCGGTTTTGCCAATTATTTTAAATATATAGATAAATGATAATATTTTTTTCTTGTGTGCACATTGTATTTGTTCAATAATGAAATATTTTTTCATGTTGAATAAATTTAATTATAGTGGTATAATTTCTTTTCCGTGCAATATATCTACCATGAGTCCAAAATTATTTTTATCAAGTTGTTTCGACACAGATTTAAAATGCAAATAATTACATCCCGAAACTTTCTGAAGTCGGCTTGACGTGAAAGCTAAGAGGCACAAAGCTAGATTAATCGCCATTTCACCAAGATTCGGCATCACGATGGTGGTTGCGTTGTGCCATCAAATTTGGATGCAAACGTAATAAAAAGCATGGGGCTGTCCATAAATGATGTCACACTTTTTTTCAATATTTTGGAACCCCCTCCCCCCTTTGTCACAAAGTGTCACACTTTACCATCCCCCCCCCCCTTGTCACGCTATATTACATAAACATATATTTGCAGTTCAGAAACAAAGTACTACGTTATAGATCATCAAATTTTATTTTTAAATTTTAACTATGTGTTTTAATGACATTTGTGAGCATAACAATAATAATGATTATATGTGTACTTATTTTGTTTGATATAAGATTAAGGTTTACAACAAAAAACATAATTATTATACAATAGTAATAAAATATTAATATAAAAGAGTAATTGAAAACAGTAGTATTTTGGAATTTGATATATTTTGCTTTAAATCTTATCCTTACTTTATGAACACAAAATACTCTTAAACAGATTGAATTTAAAAAAATAAAAACGCCCCAATAAGATCAACCTGTTTGCGCCACTACCAGTTCTACCGCTCACCCAGGTGGGGCGACGTATCTTTTGTTGGACATTTCAAGGGTGTGACAGGGGATGGATTTCCTCTAATGGTGAAGAATTTTTGCTGCTACCATATTCTCAGAACCTACCCTGAATGAATTTTTCGAAAAGAAAGGAATATAAGAGAAAAAAAAAATCACAGGAAAGTTGTTTTAGCCCCGTTTAAAAAAATACCCCAAAATTCTAGTAATTTCAAAATTTAATCTGCTGATTTTAAATATTTTTATTTTAACCAAAGTGTGTGTTGTCACACTTCTTGTTAGGCCCCCAGCTTTGGACACAACCGGTCATATTTTCAAAAACCCAGACCCCCATCCAACCGTGACATCATTTGTGGACGGCCCCCATAATGAATTTCTCTTCCACAAATAAGTGTTGGAAATTCATGTATTAGTCAAAATTATTGCTGTCTTTGCAATAGATTCTCCCTTTTACAGTGAAACCTCTCAATAGAGGTCACCCTCCGTTCCATGGAAAATTGGCTGCCTAAAGGGGTTGTCTTCTTAGAAGTTCACAATACGTACTTAAACAAGATCTAATTCGTAAGCCCTGTTCCCGAGGTAAGTTTTTCGGCTATCCACTTTTCCCGGAGTCCGGCAATAAATCCCCAACTACGGTGGGGATTTATTGCCGGACTCAATTTGAGCAGACGCACTGTTCCCACGACGCATGCACAATTTACAGCAGCCCGTAGAAAATGTACTGAGGGCTCGGTCCGTCTACTCTCTTCTTTTGATGCCAAAGCATTTACCGACATTTCGCTCACTCCACAAACCCTCGAGCAACAACGATTGTTTGCGGACCCACGATGGAAGATAAAGCCTTGTTCCAACGGCGTGTGGCTTGGCAAACCTCGAGTCGCTCGAGGTTCGTACTTTTGGATTGTGGTCGGTGGAATTCCGACCAGTCGAGCCGTTACCACGGCGCGTGGCTTGGCAAATCTCACGGCAGCGCTCGAGTGAACCGATACACTGACGCCGTCTGGCCACTTCCCGTCCTTTGACGTGTGAGCCATAACGCGGGAGACAACAAATGCGCTTACAAGCCCACGATTCACATCAATTTTTCCTGTTCCGACGATGGGGAATAACGCGAACCGCGGACGGAAATCATGGGAAGACAGGCCGTATTAACGCGGCTTAAGGAGTAACGCGGACAAGGATCGCGGAAATACGGACCATGAGAACAGGGCAAAAATTATCTTTGTATTAAAAAAAGAAAAATTATCTTATTATAAATACAGTAGAGTCTCCCGACAACGAAGTCTCTCTACAACGAATTTCTCCCTATAACGAAATTTTTAATCGGAATGTTAAATAACATTCAAAATATTCTCCATATAACGAAGTGCTTGTCTCCCTATAACGAATTTTTTCAGAGGTTTATCTTTTCGACTTTTGTCATTTTTGAAGAAAGTTGATAGTTTCTGTGCAAACAATTCGCTCACTCGTGCCTGTTTCTGGAACCACTCACTCTTAAAATTTAACATCACGAAATGCAAAGCAATGTAAAATAACGGAATTTTTCAAGTAAAATAAACGTAAGTACATACTAGTACATATTATTCTCTAAATTGGTGAATTGTCTTAACTTTTGAGCATTTTATTTATACAATAAAAATTAGTACAATTTTAACAAATTTATAATATATATTACTTCATTTTTAATTGAAAATCATAATTAAATACATTTGAACTTATCGCACCTATCGAAAAGTTTGGAACATTTACTTAAATAACTGCAAAAATCTCTAATCTCCGTATAACGAAAATTTTCTCTATAACGAATTTTTCAATCGGAACCAAGCGAATTCGTTATAGGGAGACTCCACTGTATATCTTATTTATTTTTTTTTAAAGATAAATATTTCTCTCAACGGCTAAAAAAAAGTGGCCGTTGAGAGAGGTGAGGTGACCGCTAAGCAGGGGTGGTCGCTTATAGAAATTTTACTGTATTAAGTTTATAGAAGTTTTCTTTCGATAATTTGTTACCTTTTCCAAGTAATTGAGTTTTATATTCTCTCTGCTATCGCGCTCACAACATGATCCGTTATAAGATGTGATACTTAATCCCTTCAGTCAGAATTAAGAAACAATGAAGAGAGACCTTTTTTCCCTTTGGTCTATCGCAGGGTTGCCAGATCAAAATAGCAAAATAAGGCCAAACCTTCTTAAAAATAAGGCCAAATTTGACAAGACTGAAAACGTCATTTGCTATTAGAAAAAACAGCTATCCTTCATGAAAGCGAATCTCACTTGATAGGCATATGTTCAATGCTCTATCATTAAACTAAAATTTAAGTGAAAGAAATTTCAAACATCCTTGTTCTATTCAGGAGCTGTTTCTTTTGACAGCTCATTATGTATCATTTGAAATGTGTAATACCAAAAATTTATTAAAAAACAATAGAATAAGTAATTAAAAATTGTTCTAAATGACATTAACGAAAATAAAGCCAAAAAAAGACCAAAAAATGAATTTGAGGCCAAATGAAAATTCCTAAGGCCAAGGGATTTGAAAAAAGGCCAAATTTCCAGAATTTGGCCTTATGAAGACCAATATGGCAACCTTGGTCTACTGTGTACTACTGCAAAGGGTATATCTTCAATAAAATTTCAAGCCCGTAGGTGAAAAATTTAAAAAGTTTTTCTGTGTCCGGACAATACCGGATATTTCGACTGAAAAAAGAACAATTACACAAATTTCATTATAAAATAGTTTCCAGAGGATAATAAAATATTGCACAAGCTTTTTAAATGATAAAAAAGAATTAAATACAAGAAATTGCTTGAAAGACAAAATTCGCCAATGAATTAAATATATAAAATTAAATATATATAAATAAATATATGTAAAATTAAATATATAAAAATAAATATATATAACTAAATGTTTAAAAATAAATATATATAACTAAATGTTTAAAAATAAATATTTAAAAATTATTTTTCTTAAAAATGATTTATACATCTTGCGAAGAACGAAGATTTTCTGGAGTTGTTTTGGAAAA
>BGPR01048637.1:0-11504 GCA_013235015.1 Araneus ventricosus
GAGACCGGATATCAAATATCTCCTTTCTGGTCGACACCGGTTCTGATATGTCTTTAATCCCTGCTAATGCCTATCAAAAAAGAAACTCTTCGCAACAAACCCTTTTCGCTGCAAATTCTTCTACTATTAACGTATATGGACAGAAAACATTATCCTTGAATTTCAATTTAAGAAGAGACTTTTTATGGACTTTTCTGATTGACGACGTAAGTATACCTATTCTTGGAGCGGATTTCCTCCATTATTTTGAATTGGTACCAGATCTCCGCAACAAATGCCTTAGAGATACAAAAACAATATTACAATCAGTAGGCCATTTAAAGTATGCCGATCTCCATTCGGTTCAGATTTCTATTTCTGAAGATACGATTTATCATAAACTGTTAAAAGAATTTCCTTCTATTACTAAATTGCCTAATCCAAATCAACCGGTAAAACATACTACTGTTCACCATATTATAACAAAAGGTCCTCCTGTGGTGGCAAAACCTCGAAGGCTAGCTCCAGATCGCCTTAAAATAGCGAAATCAGAATTCCAAAACATGATGCACCTGGGGCATTTATGACCTTCGAAAAGCAATTATGCTTCCCCACTCCACATGGTTCCCAAGAAAGGTACTTTAGATTGGAGGCCTGTTGGGGATTATAGAGCTTTAAATTCTCAAACATTAAAAGATAAATACCCCATTCCTTGCATCGCTGATTTTACTGCCGAATTACATGGATCAAAAATTTTCAGTCGAATCGATCTAATAAAAGCCCATCATCAAATTCCCATTCACCCAGAAGATATCCACAAAACAGCGATATGTACTCCTTTTTGTTTATTCGAAAGTACAAGAATGCAATTCGGACTGTGTAACGCATCTGAGACTTTTCAACGTTTTATAGATGAAGTTACTCGTGGTTTACCAGGAGTTTACTCTTTTGTTGATGACATTCTGATAGCATCTAAAAATCATGAGGATCATTACCAACATTTAAAAACCTTATTTGCAAGATTAGATGAATACGGCCTATACATAAATGTTTCGAAATGTATATTTGGTGCATTGACAATAGACTTTTTAGGTTTCAATCTGTCAGAAAATGGAATTAAGCCTCTACCTGATAAAGTCAAATGTATACAAGATTTTCCTAAACCAGATACTTTAACTCAGTTGCGTAGATCCCTGGGCATGTTTAACTTTTATAGATGTTTCATACCTAAAGCCGCACATATACTTGCTCCCATAGTACAGTTTTTGGAAGGGCATACTAACAAAAAGAAATCTCATTCCAGTGTTTCCAAGTCATCTGAACAACTCAAATGGAATGAAAACGCAGAACAAGCTTTTCTTGCCGCTAAAAACGCGATTGCCGAAGCCACTCTTTTGAGACATCCTATTCCAGGAGCTCAATTGAGCCTATGGGTGGACGCCTCAGATGTTGCTATAGGAGGCACTTTATCTCAATTATCGGAAGGGAAATGGGAACCGATAGCCTTTTTCTCCATGAAACTTTACAAAAGCCAACGAAAATGGTCAACTTATGACAGAGAACTATTCTCGATTTATTCGGCAATAAAAAAATTTAAACACATGTTAGAAGGCAGGGAATTCCAAATTTATACTGATCAAAAACCATTAATTTATGCCTTCAAGCAAAATCCAGATAAATGTTCACCTAGGCAATTACGTCATCTCGATTTCATTTCCCAATACTCCACCGACATTCGGCATGTGCAAGGTTCTCAGTACATAGTTGCTGATGCACTTTCTAGAATCGAAGTTGATTCTATTACTAAATCTCCAATTTTAAATTTTAAAGAATTTGCAAGAGCACAGAAGGATGATTCAGATATTCAAAAATTCCTCCATAATGATGCATCCTCTCTACAATTAGAACTCAAACCCTGCCAGACTTCCAACTGCAATTTGCTTTGCGATACCTCAACTGGAGTTCCACGTCCTTTTGTTCCTACTTCCTTTCGAAAACTCATATTTGATAATCTACATAATCTTGCGCATCCTGGGATAGCAGCTTCAACCAAACTTATTAGTGCTAGATACGAATGGCCAGGTATGAAATACCAAATAAAACAATGGGTCCGGCGTTGTGAATCATGTCAGAGATCGAAAATCCAGAGGCACACTAAAACGCCTCTAGGCACATTCTCTCTTCCCGATGCCCGATTCACACACATCCACATCGATATTGTAGGTCCCTTGCCACCCTCTGAAGGTCAGATTTATCTTCTCACGATAATTGACCGTTTCTCCAGATGGCCAGAAGCAATACCTATCCCAGATATGCGAGCAAAAACTATATGCCGTGCAATTTTCGATACATGGATCTCTCGCTTTGGATGCCCATCTGTAGTAACTTCTGATCAAGGATCCCAGTTGCGTTCATCAATGTTTGTTGAATTTACTCGCATGCTGGGAACTCAAAAGATCAAAACAACTCCGTACCATCCAATTTCAAACGGAATTGTCAAACGTTTTCATCGACATTTAAAATCGGCAATTAAAGCTCATGAAAATGAGAAATGGTCAGAGTTAATCCCAATAATCCTTATAGGCATCCGAACAGCCGTGAAAGAAGATTTGCAATCTTCTTGTTCGGAACTTGTGTACGGTACAACCCTACATCTTCCTTGTGACATGATCGATGTATCAGACATTCCTTCTTGTGATATTGAATTCATAACTAATCTTCGTCATAGAATGCAACAGCTAAATCCTATTGCAACATCCGCTCACTGCACCGATCGATTCTACATCCATCCTTCACTGAAATCTTCATCTCATATCTTCTTAAGAGTAGATCATGTGCAGCCGCCATTATGTCAACCTTATACTGGTCCTCATAAAGTGTTGTGCAGAACAGATAAAACAATCACCGTTGACATTAATGGTCGAAAAACTACAGTTTCCCTGGACCGTGTCAAACTGGCACATCTTCTCCCGGAAACTGTGTTATCTCCACCTCCAGTGATCAAAAACTTAAAAAGGACTGATGTTCATACATCCAAAAACGACGAACCTCCAACATATGTCACAAGATCAGGAAGACGTGTACATTTCCCAAAAAAACTGACTACTTACATAACTTAATTTTTTTTCTCTCTTGTCTTTTCATTTTCGGTTGTGTATTTTTAAAGCGTATGTTGTATTTTTGTGTCGTTCCATTGTATTATCCTCTGTCACTGGGGGGGATACTCTGTAGTATCTGGCAACAGATCTGAAATCTATTTTATATATTGATTGACTTTAGAGTATCTGGCAACAGTTTGGTAGATAAGTGGAACGAAGTGAGCGACGAATAAAGATGGATGTTTACCTTCTGATCATGGAATTATTTTATTAATGATATTACACGCTCTAAAACACTACAAAACCAATGACATTACCCATATACCGCATAAATCACAAAATATGCAGTCAACAGAGATGAACTCTGGAAAAAAATTTAAAAAGGACCAATCAAACATTGCCTACAAATTTCTTGTGTCGAAAGCCTTTGTCAATAAAAATCATTTGACTATTTTCACACAAGCTCTAAAGTAATTTGAAATCAATTAATTGCAGCCTTCCTGCATTCAAAGGATAACAGCCTTTGTTTTTGTAAATCCCAATCAATATCCATTTTATTAAACATCTCATGAAAGATGAGTTTTTAGTAAATATTGTTCTACTTTCTCATGGCGTCACAGAGAGCATTAATGAATTTATCGTATTTAAAACTTAATTAATTTATTTTTGAAGTGACTGGTCAACCACGATCATAACTTCAGTTAATTGTAAAGATAGCCTTTTAGAGGTGGAATATTCTTTTGTAATCACCCAGTATATCTATCAAGGGGAAAAAAAAAAAAAAAAAAACATAGAATGTTTAAGGTTTCTTAATTGAAATTGTGGTTTTTGAAATCTTTATACATTTGGATAATATGGCTGAAATGTGATCACAAAAACTTCCAACTTCCTTAATTATTGTTTTTTCAGCATTTAAATAAACTGTTTGAGAAGAATTCGATGCTACTTATGACTAGAAGTACCGTACGTATTGATTTTTTTCAAACATATCAATAATTTTTTTCAAGTGGGATACAAAGATTATGAACTATAAAGTGAACTGAAAGACTAACTTTCACAAAAACCATTACATTTGTTAATTAAAGACGGATCTGCTTGGGTATTTTAAAATAATAAATTTTTTAAAGAAATAAATCCAACTGAAAATTAATGATCAATATAAAAATCAACTTTCTAAATTTCACCCACTCTTGTTTTCATAGTTAAAATAATTAATAATCAACAATGAATTAAATGTAACTATAATTAAATAACTTGCATAACCCACACTCATAATCCAGTTTTCAACACAATGCTTAAATATAAGGTCAAGAATTAAGAAAAATAACATGCAGTCAAACCTTGATATCTCCAACCTCCTTATCTAGAAATTCCCCCCCCCCATGCATTTCCATTGAAATTCTCATTATATTTCCCATACTTATCTCAAAATTTGCTTTTCAAAACCCTGGATATGTCAAAATTTTTCTCCCAGAAATAAGTTTCAGTTGACGTTTTTCTCATGGCAGTTATTGGCAATAGAACCAATTTGAGAGTGATCTCGTTTCATTCTTTACCCCTTTTTAGTGAAAAAGCAATGAATAGGATATTGGAGTGAGAGATGAGAAATGGGAAGTGGAGTGTCTGGGTGATGAGAGGCTGTTATCTTGTCACCAGCGGGAGAGAATTTCCTGTGTGTATGTGTTTCTTTCTTTATTCATTTTGTAGCTGACCACTGTAGAATAAAAACGTGTCCGTGAACATTTGTAGATTTAATTTTTATGACTTCTTGAGAATGGCTGGTGAAAAGCATAATTTGAACGTGCTATCAGTCGAAGATAAAATAAAAGTGTTTAAGTTTTTGGATGAAAACAAACTAAAAAAGAAAGTCAAAATTGCTGCTTACTTTAAAATCCCTTCCAGCACTCTTTCAACAATAATAAAAAACTGTGAAACAATCGAAAAAAACTATGATGCCGTAAACAGGAAGGAAATAAAAATTCGGAATTCGACCTATTCTGAAGTTGAAGAATGTGTACAAAAATGGTTTGTCCAATGCCGTGATCAAAATCCTTCCTGCGAGTAGATTAATGTTGGAAAAAAAAAAAAAAAAAAAAAAAAAACAGAGAATTTTGCAAAAGAACTGAACTCGAACAGCGAATTTAAAGCAAGCAATGGCTGGCTGGAAAATTTTACAAAAAGGCACAACAATGTTTTTCGAAAACTTTGCAGTGAAAGTGCATCGGTAGATGCATCTTCCTGTGAATAGTGGCTTTCAGAACTTCCTTCTCTTTTAAAGGATTACAAAGCTGATGATGTATTTAACGCAGATGAAACTAGATTGTTCTTCCAGTGTTTGCCGAACAAAACAGCTGCATTTAAAGATGAAGAATGCCACGGTGGCAAACGGGGTAAGCTTCGTGTGACTGTACTCTTGGCAGCTAATCAAAGTGATAAAGAAAAGCTTCCTCCTCTTATGATAAGACGATCCAAAAAGCCGAGGAGGTTTGCTAAAATTAAGCATTTCCAATGATGTACAAATCAAAAGGCTTGGATGACAAGTAAATTTTTAGTGATTGGCTGAAGAGAATTGATAAAGAAATGGCTGAAAAGAAAAGACGCATTCTCCTCTTCATAGACAATTGTAATGCTTACTCTAATTTTCCGGCACTAAAAATATCAGTGAAATTTTTACAGCCAAATACAACTTTGAAATTGCAGTCACTCGACCAGGGGATAATCCGGAGCTTCAAAGTTGGTTATCGAGCGCAAATTGTGAGAAGACTCCTGGATAGTATCTGTGAAGATAATCCTTGTGCATCTATCAACATCTTGCAGTCAATGCGAATGGCTGACTATGCATAAAGAAATGTCACAGAAACAACAATAAAAAATTGTTTTATCAAAGCAGGATTTTCCGAGAATAAAACTTCTAGTGAAACAGAGGAAATTGATTCCATTAAACACTTAATAGGAGAAGGAGAAATTAATCCAGGCATCGACACAAAAGGATTGTAGCACTAACATTTCATTTGAAGATTTCTTCGATGTAGACAATGAATTCCAAATGTGTGTGTGGCACTATGACAGATAAAGGTATTGTTGCAAACATAAATGCAGAAATTTCTGATGAAGAAAACGAAGAATTGGAACAACAAAAGCATGAAAAAGTTACCATGAAAGAAACCGATAAGGCAGTGGAACTGCCCCAGAGCTTTCTTGAATCAATCGAAAATATTGGAACTGAATCATTTGGTGCCATTGCTACTTTAGAAAAAAACTGCACAGCTGCAAAAAGATTCTGTGAAATGGCAAACTTCATTTAAGGACTTTTTCTTCCGAAACTACTAAATGCATTTTCCGCAAAGAGTTGGGTGTTATTAAGTCAAAACAGGTACACATATATAACACAATTTTGAAATTATTAAAACATTGAGAAGAGTAATTTGTTAATTATTTGCAGATTGTGTAGATTTTTCTGAGGAATCTTATTTTTAGTCGCAAAAAGTATTTTGTGGGAGTTTTTTAAAATTTTGTCTAACCCTTGATAACTCGAAAACTCTTTATCTCGAATTTTTTTTTCTTCCCCAGAGATTCAAGATATCGAGGTTGTACTGTACTATGTTGCTTTACCAAAATCTTAAATTCTAGCAAAATATTTAGCAACAGATTTGACTCATAATTAAGGCAAGAAGATATCAAAATAACGAAAAAAAACTGTTTGGGTGAAAATTAAAATTTAAGAGCTAAAGCTATTAACCGTATTTAAGATAGGTAAGGTAAGTTTTAGAGTTTTAAGGCACAAGATCCAATGAAGGAAGTTTTTCCAAACTTCTGACGAGTTTCTCAAATGTTTTTGGTGGGTAAAATGTTTATATATCAAAGATAAAAATTTGATTAATTTGTAAAAGCTTTCAACCATTAAAAAAACCTTGGACAAAGATAAAACATTAAAAACATTTCGATACATCACAGCTGCAAGAAAACGAAATTATGTTGGGGGTTTCCTACTGTATTGAAGAAATATGTGATTAAGATCATTAGATTAAATTTAAGAAGGTGAAAACTTACTTTTGCAGCTTCTTCTTCATCTTCTGAAATAATATTTAATGCTTTTAACCTGTTCAGCATGTTTTCAGCAGCTTGTCGTTTAGCAAGTCGCTTACTTTTTCCTTCACCTGAAAAGTAAATTCAGTTTTACAAAACCATAAAATGTACCAAATAAAAAATATACATAAAAATAAACAAAAAGTTGAAAATACAATTACAGATTGTTTTCAGAAGTTTCAGCTAAAATAAAACAGAGATAAAAACTACATGATTTAACTATGAAATGACTTAACAAATTTTTGGCATTTTATTTAAACATACTTAAAACTAATAAAATGATTTAAGAAAAATTCTCTTAACTATTTTGTACATAACCAACATATATCACTAATTGATTCATTGAAAAGAGTTTTTGAGATATGTATTCATAAAAAAATTACTTGATTTTATTTTTCTTAAACACAGTTTGTACTTTATAAAAGTCTACCAAAAGAGAATTTTCCCAAAAAACAGAAAGAAAGAATTAGTCTTGATTGGAGTTAGTCATCATAGATTTGATATAGGAATTTCAAAAGTATGATCGATTTTTTTCCCACCGGAGTTATTCATCATAGATTTGATATAGGAATATTAAGAATATGATTTTTTTTCCTACTTTTTCTATGAAGTTAAAAATCAAGGAAAATGAAAAGGACAAGCATCCAATTTTTAACTGTAAAGCTTCTTTTTGTTTTACATATTATTAGGAATACTGGAAGAGAATATGTTCCAAAGATTCTACTTGAAAATACTGCAAATTGATAAAGGAATCAATAGGAACTTGAACAGTTTATCTTTTGTTAGATTAGTTTTAGTTTGGTGATTTGCTTGACCTGATTGTTTGTTAACTTGATTTGTTCAATTCCTACTATTAGTTCACACTCTCCCTATATATATTTATATATCTTGTTCAAATTTTCAATCGTTAATAAAATACTTTTTATTCATCCACTCAAGTTGAAATACATTTTCTAAAACTTGTAGTGGATGACACTTGATGTTAATACAGTTTTTTCAAATATTAATTCATTAATTAAATTTAATAAATTAATTTTAGTTTTATATGGGAGAAAAAAATTTCTAAAATAAAATTTTTCTTTGTTGACCTAAGTAGGAATTGACTTTAATTTTTTATTTTTTTTATATTACTTGTTTTTTAGACAGGATACCACCAAGATGTTAAAATCAGCATAATATTGAAGTTTCAGTTTGGTTTGGCTCCTGATTGTAGGCATTTTTTAAAGTAATAAATGAAATCTTCAGGTTATATCCGTTTTGAAATAGATGAATGTAGTGTTGTACAAGCTAATGAATCAGTCAGTTTATTTGCAGTCATTCCAGCATGTCGGAAGACCCAAATAAATTCAATGGTATTATGGGTAGCTTTTAAAATTTCTTTCACCAAATGATTGCTAAGATGTTTAGAATGAATATTTGATGATAAAAAGTACTTAAATCATTGTTTATTAAAAATGAAACAAATTCCAATTGCTTATTGTAACAGACCAATTTAAAAATTTCTACACACACACAAAAGCAAAAGTTAACCAATTACTGAGAGTTAATAATGAAAGGTAATTTAAATGGGAACATACTTCTTTACATATAAGAAAAATAAAATCTTCATTTAAAATATCTACAACTGTTTTCTTATATTGATTCATTAGGGAATTTATTGATATAAATAGTTCACAATCAAATTTTATTAAAATAAATGTCTCATTAGTTCTATACTTCATTACTCATTAGTTCTATTAGAATTTCACCTTATGCAAAAGTCTGGTGGCAATTAACAAATTAATATGTTTGAAAAGTAACAAAAAGAGTTTATAAATTTGGCAATCATATTATACTTAATCTCTTCAGACACCCTAGTACATTTATTTTCTTTTTTAATATAAAACAATTCTATATAAATAAATAAAAAGTTGGAAGAAAATTTAGAAGAATGAACTCAATTTTATCTAACTCAAAGACTATTGCCAACTTAAGTAAACAAAACAATGTTTTAAAGTTTAAAAAAATGCCCCTAAACAAAATACAGAAAAGCAGATGGAGGAACAAAATCACTCATTATTTTATAACAGAATTTATTTAGCTTCAACAATATGACATACTGATCAAGTATTTGGCACGAATTATGGAAACAATGGGTTATAATTTACTCTACGGTGCCCACTTCCCCAACTCTTTGCCTCCAAGAATGGAGATGAGAGAACATTTGCTTTGGTTGCGCTACTATTATACTAATCTAGTGTAACTTCTTCAACCATATTAATGAGCAATCCATGTATACAATGGTGTCCATCACTTATTTCAATTTCAATATCATAGTTTTCTGGTTGCTAAGTTGAAATTATGGCATTAAAGCTTCAAAAATGAATCCATTTTTGTCTTCAAAACGAGTTTTGGTACTTTTTGGTAGAAAGGCCACAATCATTGCCAAACTTGAATGTTGGTACCATTCTGTTAAGGTCAACATTCATCGTTAAGAGTTGGTCATGAGAGTTACTGTTAAGATTTGGAATGTTGTCTGGAGCAACACTAACAGAAAAGTACCAAAGTTTTTCTTGATCCAATTTTAGATTAGGCTGGACCAATATTTTTCTGTTCCCCATAAAAGAGGTTACATGATCAAGAATTAAACATCACAATTCTTTAAACTGAGTTTCATTAAGATTATATTTTGCAGCAAAAATTGTAAAGCTTGAAATTATTAAAGAACACAATTTTGTTGTTATACAGTTCTGGTATAAAGAAAGAAGTTACACTTTTATAAAGAAAACAAACAAAATAATTACAAATCAGAAAAAAAATTCATAAGACATATCATTAATTTATATTGCAATATCTTTTATTACTGATACCAACCTGAAGTTTGGAAGTTGTCAACCATACACATGATGGAGAAAACTTTTTCATGAGGCAGACCAGTAGCTTTTTCAGTTTCATAATATGGAGGCTGCCATCTCATTTTCATGCATAATTCTTGCAGAGCGCCAACAGGATTTTTTGAACAACTCTCATCAATAGGGGGAGCTGTGACTGATTCTCTGAAGATTAAAAAAAAAGATCAATATGTAATATACACATGAAAATGCTCTATTGATGTACAAGCTGAAATCAGAAGGAATAATACAAGAAATTAGGTAAAATCATCTATAACCTCATTCAAATTATCAAGTTCAATAAAACAATACTTCATTTTTATAAAATCTAGGAAATATACCAACAACTAGTAAACATGTGTAAAACTTTCCCATATTCAACCACCTTTGGCCTCCCCCCAAAATTATTCAGTCTTTTGCTGGGTTTCTGAAATTACGTAGTCAGTGAAGTGTATTACACAAAAAAGCAAAGACAGTTTATGGGCATGAACATATTTATAATACCTTGTTAGTATACAATAAATCTATACTTATAAAAGTAAATATTTTCGTGTGTGCCTGTGCGTGATGTCCAGACGAATCTATTGCACTCACAGCCATGAAATTTGGCACACAGGTAGTCATAAAAGTGACTCAATGCACCTCAAAGCCGGAATTTTAAAATTCAATCTAGAAAATTTATTTAATGTTTTGTGTTGTTTTGGGTCATTTTTGGCACGTTTATGGCTGTAGTATCTTTGCTAATGATCATTGAAAAACAATCATCGGATAAAACAAAACAATTTTCATTCTAATGAAGTTTGTTTTGAGCTTCAAACGTAATTTACTGAATTGTGAGAATTTTTTTAAAAAAATAGTCAGTTTTGCCATCGAAATTTAATTTTTGTTCTTAAATTTGCTGCATCCAATGTTCTAATAAAACTATTATTTTCAGCTTATAACTGGAATGGTTCTGTCATTTAAAACAAGAATGGTTAAAATATCTTTTCCTGTTTTTTTTTAAATTAATTTTTTCCTGGTCAGTTGAAAGATATTTTTATCTACGAATATCCCTCCCGCGACACGTTTCCGGAACATTGCTGGCAATTTGATTGGCTGACGGTGCAGAGCGCAGGTGACGTCATAACCTTCAACTGAATGACTTCGATTAATATTTTTGGCAGTGTCTTAACGTGTTTATGTCTCTATTTGCTTTATAATAATCATTTTCATCTTGCAATTTTTTAATATTGTTTTGGATTAACGTACTCTGTATTGTTTTTCTACAATTGAAATGTCATTATCGCGAAGAAAAATAAGCGGGAAAATCAATAATGTCTATCTTTTGTTTTGTTTTCAGAACTCTTTCATATCATTGAGGGCGTTTTTTTTTTTTAATTTTTTGTTGAAGTCTCGATTCCAAGGGCAACGCCGTGCACGTACTACTAGTAATTTATAAGATGCTATATTAATAAACAATGAAAAGTGTAAA
>BGPR01048638.1:0-11504 GCA_013235015.1 Araneus ventricosus
CGAATCTACTTTCTTAGCAATTAAACATCAAGCCCTGATACGAACTTGTATAAAGCTGAGCATTTTACTTAACTTCCTTAACTAGCTACACGTAATTCTATTTTTGGAGGAGAAGAAATGCACATGGAAACATCTTTTTTCTTTTCAATGAAATTCATTAATGTAATCATCCGAACCGTTAATTTGATTCAGTTCGAATCAATTTTCTCAGCAATTAAACATCACGCCCGATACGAACTTTAATAAAGCTCAGCATTTTACTTAACTTGCTTAACTAGCTACACTACAGCTGAAATTCCATTTCAGGAGGATAAGGAATGCACATGAAAACGGATGTAGCGCAAGACACAAGTAAATCCCTCAATCAATAGTTACCCCAAGGAAGAATACGTTTTAGCATTTCAATCGATGTAATGTTTTGTCAATAACAGCGTAAGTTGCCAAGCGTGAACCAAGCCCCACTTTCCACTCCCGGCAACCCCTTTCTGCTGATTATTTCAGTATTTTATTTTCCAACCAGGCGACAATTCATCTTGTTTTGTGTTAAAAGAACGATTAAATTGAAAATGCAGTTTGTTATGTATTTCATCGGCTCAGTTTATTGGCAGGAAGCAGACTGGATGGATTTTTTGGGGACATAAGTAGCAATAATGTTATTGAAAAACCGATAGTTTGTTCGGTAAAGGAGAGATATAGGATTTTAAAGAAGTGGGGCTTTCTCAGCGGAGCTGGTTTAAAAATATTCTCTTGAAAAAAGAGATGGGTATTAAAAAAAAGTATTTTTAATCTATCGGTTCTTGTTTTATTAACCGCATAAAAAAATGTTTATTCTTAAAAAAGAGTATAAAGAGCATCTTCCAAGATTGTATTTTATTTGTGTTTTGAGTCGATGTTTCTCTTCTTTTTGATGTTCCGCCTGTTCTAAATGTAAGCATGAAACTACTGTGTTCCTTACAGAAACCGATAGAAAAAATGTTTAGGTAAGTCCTTATGAATATATGCATATATGAGCTAACTCGTTTCTATGCACATATTAAGAAATGCAATAGTTGCCAATGAAATCGCACCACATACACATACATTTTTCTTTTTGAAATGGTATTATAATTTTAAATTGGAAAAATAACAGTGTTTGAAAGAAGATAACTATTATCGGTATGCCGCAATAGGAACACATGATTGTATCATTGTTTTTTCTATTACGACATTTTTAACCTTTAGCTTAAGGGCAAAGGAAAGTTCAAAATTATGTTACTACGGGGATTTTGACGAAGAAACAGAAAATTAATTTCCCTTGTTTTCAGGAGATTAGGACGTAAGACATGCGGTATTCCTGGATCTCCCGTGGAGCTCCTATTCTTTTTTTCATATTTACACTCAAATATTCCATCACACATGGGCTGATTGAGTAAAACAGTGGTGAAAATGAACAAATATATGAAAAAACTCAGAAATATTGTTAAACGGGGAGGTGATCTCATACTTGTTTATTGGAACAGAAACTGTACCAGCCTGCGAGCAATTGTAAAAATTCTTCTAGCCGAGCATCTCCGCCGCCTATAAGAAAAAGGATAAGTGATCACGCCAGGTACTTGTAAGAAATATGACAAAATTTAAGATGGTTATCAATTTTTAGAACATTATTTTACTTAGACTATATTTTACACTTCATAAGCACTCATAAGCACAAAGGATAACTCTTAATATGAATTCGTGTTGAATTCATATTAAGAGTTATCCTCTGTATTATCTTTTGTTTCAAGTCTTGAATGTTCTCTTTAGTTTTAAGTCATGAATGTTATATTTTGTTTCAATTTATTATTTTTCTTTCTTTGTTAAGTAGTTAGTTCTCTTTTATTTTCTCCTGTATACCATTGGTTTTCGATACTAAACGTTTTAATGAAATGCTAAACAAAATTTTTAAGGACAATATTGTTACAGTCATGGAAAGTAGCTTCCCAGCAATGCAGGTCTTATGGTTGGGAAGAGGGTTTTACAAGGTGAAGCATGGAGTGACCTCAGCGACTCTCGTGGCACGCATGACCTTGGCGACAAACTTGGCGACCATTTTGGCGACTTGGCGACAAATTTGGCGACCTTGGCGACAAATAGATTATTCTCGAAAATGCAACCCTTTTCTCGATATTTCTATTAGGGGCCGAGATCTAGGATTTTCATGAAAATTCTATGTGACGTCACGGCCTAACGGGGAGAGTATATAAGACCGCGCTTGGACCACAACAGCGTCTTTGAACGACTGGTTACTGTGAAGCGTAAACGTCTTCGGAGTTCTATCTGCTGTGTGAGCTAATCAGCTGGTGAGCTGAGCTGTTATTGTCGTGACTAGTTATTTGCTGACTGTTTGTGCTGTTAGATATCAAAGCGCTGAACTGTCATTACCTGTGAATTGTTGTCTATTTACATTGGTAATCTGTGCAAGGACTATTGTTTCCTGTACCTGTGCTACGTGTTTTCCTGTATATTTGTAAATAAACCTTCATTCTCCATTATCCTGCGTGTTGGACTGTTTACACCATACACCCACGGTAAGATTTAGTGCAACAATATGATCAATAATATCGTACTAGCAGATAAAGATTTGGAAGAGATTATATTATTTATACTAAAGTTCCATCTTGTAGTTCAGAAGGTCTATTATGGAAGGACTTCGTAATATTTTACCGTGGTCTGGTGAAGAGAAGGTATCTCACTCTACAAATGTCCATTCTGGAGCAGATAGAAATATTTTGTACAGAGTTTATGATGCTCAAGGAGACATTAGTCAGTTTTATGTCAAATTTATGAACGAAAGAAGACATTAAATTTGTCTATGTATCTCAATTTATATCCTGCACATAGCGAGGTTTTAATGCGATTTATGTAAATTTTATGCTTAGCTTTTTATTCAACATTTGAATTTTATTTGAAAAATAATACTTTGTTTTCTTACATTGGATTCTCTACAATAACGTATGATGATTTAGGTTTCTGTGTTTCTATGAATTTTCGGAACACCAATTCCTGGAAATCTCTGGATGTTTTAAATAATTTTAGTCCGTGATGTTCTTCAATCAGTCTCCACTGACGCTACGTTGAAATACGCCAAATATCTACAGTTAGTCACAAAAGGCTACGAATAGTAACGCATTAAGTCATGTCTCTATTACAAATATAGAGAGAGAAAGTATAAATCGTAAAATGAAAGAGTATATATGGCAAGCCGCTCATCAGGAAGAGAAGTCCGCCTATGATATTAATAAATGCTTCTTAACGACATACGAAGAAACGTAAAAAGTTTGTCGTTATCTCCTCGAAAAGCTAAAAACAATTAAAAATGGAAAAATTCTGGAATAAAAGACAAACACAATGAAGATGATTTTAAAAAATCGAGTCCCTAATTTTAGTGAGTAGTATATATATATATATACTACTGAATAAAATTAAGAGGTATTTCGAAATTAATGCGAAATGAGAAATATAATAAACATTGGATTTTGTTTTTATTAAACAAGAACATCTGGAAGGCAAACTTGACTTGAAACTTTGAAGTAAACTAACCTAACAAACTTCAAAGAAGATTGTTAGGTTATGAAAATGAGATGTAAACTCAATTATCCTGATTCAGGAACAAATGACATATTGTTGGGAGTGAATAGAACCATCTGAAACTAGACGAGAATGCCACATTTTGACTGTGCAGTAAGGTGTATGGTCCATCAATACTACCAAAACAAGCTGACAATGATTGGACATAGATAGGATCAGATTGTCCAGCATTTATAGTGGGATCATCTGGCCATCTTACACCAAAGAATCTTCCAGCTCAAGAAGTATTGTGAGAAGCATTGGACGGTTTGCCAGACGCCTCCACAGTGCATAATCGAAAAGTTTTGTTTGATTTGTCGTTTGCTTTCCTGATGTTCCTTTTCATTTAAAAACATCAATCTTTTAAACCTATGTAGAAATATTAAATAAATTTCGATTTGTTGCAAATTATTATAAAAATCACATTAGAGAGGATATAGAGATGAAATGTAAGGTGCATTTAAGATTTTCATAAGCAGGTAGAGGACAGAAGAAAAATTGGAAAAATGGCTTCAAATGTTTAACAATTGCCTTCTGCTAAACTGCGATGAACGTACTTATTTTCTTTTAGTTTATCTATTTTAGTAATGTTTAATAAAAGTTTTAACCCCTAAATACCCAGTGTTGACTTTAAGCAACATACCCAATTTTCTCTTCTAAAATCTTGAGAATAAGACTGAAGATTTGATGCCTGTTGTTGCCAATAGGATACATGTTGAAAATTGTATTAATTTTATTTACAATATATAGATGGGAGCCTTAGTGCTGATGAGGAAATAAAAATAAATTGATGATTTTCTCTTGCCTCCTTTTTGATTTGTCTGTACTTTTGAGAATATCATGTTTTAATCTACAATGTTGAAAAAAATTCTTTTCAGTGTTATTAGTTATTAAAATTCATGTTTGTAATACTAAAAAATTTTATCAAGGAAATTTTTTTCTTAAATATAAAGCCCAGTGTTGTCAGTTTGTAACAAAGTGTTTTTTAGCCATAAACCATACTTAACACAAAAAAGGATTTTTGAAGTAGTTTTCCCATATTTTATTCATATATTTATTTACCATTTATTTTAAATCAATTTTTAAAAAATCGGGCTTTTAAGGGTTAAGTGAGTGAAATCTGATACGATATACCTAACTTGCTAATATTAGAAACTCGTTTAATCACTACGTTTTCCCTTTTTTCCAATCAATTGGTTTTAAAATATTCACTTTAATTCCATATTTTAAGAAAAAACTAGAAATAAAGTTGATGACATAACGACATTATTAATTATCTTAAAATTTCAAAACGCTTACGTGAATTTAATGACGCCTACCAGGCATTAACTGTTTTCAAATACTGCGAATTTTTCCCTTTATGTATATTAAATTAGATTGCCAATGTCATTGAATATTTAAAATTATTAAAATATTTAAGGCTTTAGGGAGCACGTAAATATATATTTTCGGTGCAATTAATCTAAAAGGAAACAACTTGCCTTCTCGAATTTTTAATAAAAGCTCTTTACTCATTTATAATTAATATATGTATTTCAATCGAGTTTACAATAAATAGAAACCAAGGCTCATAATGATTGTTTTCGTTGTGTGAAAGAATCCAAAAATAAACAAACTTCGATTGTGAAGACGTAAATTTTGAAAATTAATTATGTACCACGCAATATAATTCTAGATACCGATAAATGATCTATCGTAATGAGGAACGGAGTAAAATTCATCTCGTGTATCTTATGGGAATAGGAAAAATTAAAAATTGCATTTCTCATCAAATTCATCTGCAGTATTATCGAAACACTAATATCTATTTTCATCTTCATTATGTGCCTAATTAATATGCGTTTCAGGGTAAAACTTTTAATTGAAACATTTGGAAAATGGCGAAATTTATTTATACTGCACCCGAATGGGAAATGCAGTTTGAAGGTAATTTGAGAAAAATTATTGTTTTGATGTTTTTAATGAAAGTAATTAAAAATTTAAATTGCTATTTATACCACAAAATAGGAAAATTTGGAATACAAATTAAATTTCATGAAATATTATGCATGTAGAAAAATGCAATAAATGTCTAATTGATGATGCAGATCACAATTCTTACAGTAGATATTGAAACATCACGATCTGAAGCAAACGAATCCCCAGAGTGAATAATTGAAAACTCGGATTACGGTTCAAAAACTTTGTTTGCAGAATATTTTGCTTGTTGCATAAATTTTAAAATACAAAACGACTATCGCTACACCAACTCTTCACCCCATTTACGTGTGTTTTATAAACTGTAAATTTATTACGTATCTATAATATCTTATAAAATGGAAATTACTTCTTCCTATAACGTGTAAAGCTTCTGAAGTGACAACATTAATACATTAGACAATTCTTTGATTCTCCTGTATATGTGATATTTTAAGTTTTAAACTTTCGTAAATCATTTTTAAAGACAACTCATTTTGAATTACTTCTACTTCCATCGTAATAAGCGCACTACGACTTTCATTTCGAGTCACGAGTCTTCCGGGAAAATCCCCTTTTTGCCGTATATAAACTCCCAGCGCATTGTTAACTGCCCTTTTCGATTTCGCATGTAGACTGACAACAACAGCGAGCCGCTTCGCGCGTTCTTTAACTCTGGTCGTGGAGTTACGCATAAAATGATCTCTTTACCTATGAAAAGATAACCTATATTCAATAATTGAATAAAAGAAATTTGAATCAGCTAAAGTATTTTCCCCTTTACCCAGATTCTCTACACTTCAAGTTTAAAAATAATGTATCATATATATACAAGTGAAGTTCTCTCCTTCTGGCCTATTTAGCGGAGATTCTTAATCTTTATCCACTCCTGGGCCATTTTTCCATATGAAACACTTTTGCGTATTCGTTTCCATTAGAAAAAATAATGTTGAGTCCAATGTTAAAAAATAAATCAAAATATGAAGTAGTAACTGATAATGATTTGCTGAGTGTTCAATAGGAAGAAGATAATAAGAAATTTTAATGATATCTTTAAAGTCAATTTTTTAAAGTTATGGCTATGGAAAATCCAAGATATCTTCTTAACCGAGGTGTTCCAACACTTCAGCACTTCTATTTCTACCTCTCTTCACGCATTCTCTTGGTCAGGAAAGGACTGGTCGTTTTGTTAACTGTCTCAAGGTCTTTTTCTTGTATTACTTCGTAAGATTCTCCTTGAAATGTCTTGTTCTGTAAGTTCATATAAGTAATTCGCTCCAATAAAAGTGAAATAGCACGATTAGAGCGTATTCTTGCTCAAGTTTCATCATATGGAGATTGCATTATTGAAGAATGTGAAGGTGTGTCTGATAAAGAATATTGCAGCGATTATAACTTAGCTACTGAAAGTGACAATGATGTGACAGACATTGTCACGTCTTGAATTGATTGACAGACAATGATGTGGTAGAAGGCTTTTACGCAACTATAGTTCTTTTTATATTATTTATTTCCGTTTAATTTTGAGAAAAATCTGCATAGTGAACGCTACTCTAAATTTTATTAAAAATGTGAGACTCGATATGAAACGTTGCAAATATCTTTTGATGTATATGGTTGATAGTTATATAGGTATTTTATTTAATGTCATTTTTATCATGTTAGAAACATTATGTCTAATTCCATTTATTTTACAGAAATTTAAATTTCTTTTTGATGTTCCAATATTTATGAAACTGTATGAAATTTAATCACTCAACCTGCAATTCAAGCGTTGCGATACTTAAGATATTACATTTCTTCCAAATATCTTTTACTGAAGTAGCTTGTTTATTAATTTTAAAACCCCAGTTATATATAATTTTTTGATAGTTAAAAGAGAACGATATGTATTTATTTCTATTCTTTTTAATTCTTCTCTTGATCGTTTCTTTGAGTGTGAGCGTGCCTAAATGACGGTAGGCAAATCAATGTGCTCATATAACTTGCTCTATATACAAATCAATCCAACACTTTTCCATGATTCCCTTTAATTTTTAAGAATTAGTTTGATTTAACTGTTCAGATGTTAGGAAATATGAAAGATATTTAAAAATTTGAAATACGCCTCATCAAATTACATTTATATTCAACTGCTTACCTCTTATCGGCAAAATTTAGTTTTCTGCTTGATTCCTTAGCATTTTGAAGTTTAAAAGAATGAGAACATACGTGTACTTTCTGTTATAATAACTTCAATATATTACTGAAAATTACACAAGCTATAAAGAAATGGAAGAGTTGACTAGGATATAAAACAACTGTTATGTTCGTAACAAGAAAAAAAATTAATGGAAATTAATATCTACACAATCTTTCACTTAAATTTTTAATGCTTATTTAGGAATCTTGTCCGCCCGTCTAGATAATATTTAAGAGTATTCCAAGAATTAATTTCAAAACAATTAACTCATGATTCTCCTGTGTCTTAGGTGCAAAGTTAGTTTTGATAAGATTTGATTTTTTTTTACATTTGAGTCACGAAGTTTATCTTAATAATAATTAAAGCTATTTTTATAAATGGAAGCACATATTTGTTTATTTTTGGAAAAAATTTCAATGTTATTGCTGACCCATGGAAATATATCTGAACAAATTCTATTTAATTCAGATTAATTTTGCATCGATAACCTGACTTTAAATAATTTTGAAATAATTTAAAAGTAATACCAATAAAGATGCTTGATAATAAAATATCACAGATTTATGTAAACTTATTCTCAAAAATTATTGCTAAATGTATCAAAAGGATTAGGCAATCTGATATCATACCACCACAGATCTGTAAACTCTTGTTAAACGTGTGACATCAACAGTAACAGATGAATAACGATGATGCATGAGGTACCTGTAACCTTGCCTCTGCTGGTCACCGTGGCTCAGTCCAGTACGGGACTACTCATTGAAGATAATTCATCAGTCAGAGCCAACCCACATCTATCAAATGAAGGCAACTATAAAGGATGACATTAGAGTAGATTTCTAAGGTGAGGCATGAGGTACCTGTAAACTTGTCTCTGCTGGTCACCGAGGCTCAGTCCAAAACGGGACTAATCATTGATGATGGTTCATCAGTCAGAGCTAACCCACATCTATCAAGTGAAGGCGACTATAAAGGGTGACGTTAGAGTAGATTTCTAAGACGAGTTAAGTTATTAAAAGTTCGGCGCGAGTGATGTTCATTGCTTTTCAATTGCTGTATAGACATGAATTGTCAATCTAAATTTCCGACTCATGACTGTATCATAGGATGACTAAACTCTTGAGTTATTTTATTGTTTACCTGTACAAATTCAAGCTATCTTGATAACAACACTATATCAATTTCAGATTCTACAGCATAGTCACTTTCGTCCACAAGAGTAAAAAAGAAAGAAATATTTATAAATTATCCTTTTTCATCATTAATATGATTAGTCCAAAAGTGTTTATCTCAATTTATTCAATTAGGCCATATTTTTGAAGCTATTCAGATTCTGCTAATAATTCATTTCCTGCAAAGTCAATTGGTTACAAAGTGTTGCGAGAAATATAATTTTATTTTCTTTTGCAATAAACTTATTTAAATAACACACTAATTATAATAATTGAGGAAAATTTCATTAGTTAATTAAATTCCTTCAAATGGAATTTTTGGACGGGAATCTGTTCTAAAGTTTGCAGACCACTCTTAAACACATATTATACAACCTAGCAGAATGAATGTGCGATACGCCACTTTCCATCTATGAGGTGACCATTATTTTAAGAAATGAAAAAACGAGAAAATATCTGCCTGGCACAGTAAGAAATATTGCAGTCTGGCAATCAGCAAAAAATTGAAGATCCAGCGATACTAATTAAGACAGAAAATTATGTTGAATGGACAATTTCAGTATACGAATGTGATCAATATGAAGATATTTACAATTGCACCTGACTTTACTATTCGTGCCAAAATGTTTAATATATAATTACGGCTCTAGTTTTTTCATAAAGTTATTGAACATATTTCATCTGAATAAATTATTTTACTTTATTTTCATTAATTTGATTGTGTGAAACCAAAATTAGATAGTACTTAAATTAATTAGGCAGTGTAAATGCATTTTATGCAATCATCAGATTTTCATTCCCAAACAAATATATTTTAAAAATTATTTGTATAGTTATGTGCGTCTAAACGCCAGTTTCAAACTCAAAGATACCTGTTTTTTGATGAGAAATAAACAGGTAAAAAAAGAAAGAGTACATTTCGAAATGAAAGTATTTCTTTATCTTTTTGTTTAAAGATTAAAATATTTCATAAAACTCAAAAAATAAAATTAGAAACGTTATTGAAAGGATTCATTAATAGCAAAACGCATATTTTACAATTAATATCTAATTTGTTCTTACACACCTTATCAGATCATAATGAGAAATCTTATACTTCAATTGATAATATTATGTTTTAAGAATTTAAAAAAAATAATAGAATAGTTTACTTATACATTTTAAATTTGAACTAGGAAAAAAATAACTAAATACTTGCATTTTGTAATAAATTAGTTAAGATTTTCTTGTAATCTTCCGATTTTTTTCTTAATCATTTTTCCTGTATTATAAACAGAGTAAGAGTTGCACAACTGTGGTTGAAAAATAATAAATAGTGCAGGGTAGAGTTAAAGAATGTATGGACATCTGTCTTTAACCCTACACGAAATGACAGTATTAACAATAAGATGATAAATAACTCATCTTTTATAGAAAACACGATATTTTTTTGGATGAAATAATATATCGAGATTCGTAAATGCCTCAGTACCATTATTTTAAAGAGACAATAATCGAATCTATCGATTTTTGTAACTCTGAAAGAAAATTCTGTTTAACTCCTGTCAGCTTATTTTTCTAATCTGATTAAACTCTTATCCTTAGAAAGGAAAACATAATTCTAATTACAATTCACATCATTCATATTTCAATAATAATAAAAAACATTCACTTTTGCCTGTAAAAAAATCATAGACACGGAAATCTTCTTAAACCAACGCAGAAAGAGAGACTTTATTCCTCGGAATCTTTTACACCTAATATATACATTGCTGATGAATTTTTCTTCCGAGGATAAGCCGATTAGTTTTAGGTCTTGACATTGGCTTGCATATTCTTAAATTGGCTTACGACTTCCACTGGAGAAGAACGCTCTTTAAGGAATAAAGCTGATCTCTACTAAAAGCCCATTAAAATTAAAGAAGGGATTCTAATTTAAGGATCTTCATTCATTTTTACAGGATACCAGGCATTAAAAATTTTTTAATGGCTGCGACAATGCTAATCTCCAAGTTTATGAACATTATAATGCTCTTGTTTAATCAATAGCTTGATGCATACGTTCGCATAGGAGGCTTAAAGAATTTATCTTTTCATGAAAAAAGAATGAGTGTTGGTAATATTAGCTTCCAATATCTTTCTAGTAAACTAATAATTTTTTCGCTTGCATGTCTCATTATATTTTGAAATAATTATTTCAAAGACATTTTCTTCAGATGCTTAAAAATTATTAGTACACCGCAATTAATCGTGCTTGACTTTTCATTTGCAAAGAACAGGATTTGAAATGCTGAGATAAAAATACAGAAATGAAGAGGATGAAATTGTTTCACCAAAAAATTCAAAATGGTGGCTGAAATCATTTCCGTATAACTAATGTAACTTAAGTTGGAATCTGTACGCTTAAAAGATTCGAAATGTAATCCGACAAGCATTATAAGTTGTTTCTTCACATGGCTGGAGTCATCAGCTTCACGTGCCAGTTTTCTTTATGTTCTCCTTACCATTATATAGTTTTTATATACTTATATTTGACTTGGCATGTTTCATGTTTCTAATAGACGGAATTTTATAATCGATTTTTCACTCACTTTCTGATGTGCTAGAGTTTTGAAATTTTGTTTATTTAT